>BLKR01009240.1:0-146909 GCA_011170035.1 Teleogryllus occipitalis
GTTTCTCGATTTATTGAATGTATGAGCAGAAAAGTTTCAAACGTCTCATGAAGTTTCTCGAAATGTCAACATTTTTTAAATGTAGTAAGGATGAAAACTTTATTTTCGAAAACAATCACACAAAATTTTTAATCGAAACGGCTTCATATTTGTTCTTTAAAATGTTCGTATTAATATACATTTTGCTCTTTTATGATATTCCGAGAGATATTCCTCATTTTGATGAACTATTAGGAGACCAAATAATTGTGGTACATCCTACCATTCCTTAAGTATTCATCATAGTACAGTCAGCAGTTTCCATAAACAAATCTGAAAAAAATGTTCGTTTTTGCAATTTTAGCGTTTCCCATCTCCAATACTCAATGATTTAGTATACTCACCATTTAACTTTCATTCACAGACTATTTATCGTCAGGAAAATTGAACTTCTATGGAATTTTGTATCGACCTAGGCACAAATAAACACAGGTAAATATGCGAGCATCCACTTCGGCGAAACAAACGACATAAGAAAGAAAATACTATTATTGTTTTATTTATTTATTTATTTATTGCCTTTAACGTATCGAAAGTTATTTTATTGTAATCAAGTTTATTTTAAAATACGTATGAGAATTAAATTCATATTTCTTTATTATATTAAATTCGTTCATGTTTTCTTTGATGTCCCTGCTCTTCGGCAAGCCGCTATGAAGTTTTAATTAGTTATGATCAGGCAGGGATCAGACTGGTGGGAACTTTCGAAGGCCAATGAGAAACAAGTTTCGAGTTCCACAGCTAGCAGGGGCAGATCCAATGAAGTATTTCGGGGGAGGATGGAGCATTTTCAGTTTGGTCCTTCCATAAATGTTTGAAAGATGCTTACTTTTCGGTCCTACACCATATATAGTGTACTATTCTAAAGTACAGGGAGAAAAATACTGGAATCGACTCAACAATACGATTTGCAATTTAGCATATATTTTGCAATAGTTTGCATTATTTTGCCATATTTAATGAATTTTCACAAATTGTTTTTACTTCAAAAATCCAATTTTTTTTTCTTACACATATTCAGAATCGCGAACTGACGACGGAAAGTTCCCCGCGTGAAGGCGCTACCAGAAGCACGCGGTCTGTAAAGGATAAGTTCCATCAGCACAGCATGAATGTTGCGACAAGTGCGGGTCAAACCTGAGAATATTATCTTTAAGTGTGGAAAGAATCAGTGACGTCTTGTTTCATGTTTAAACCAATTTATGACCTTGGTTGTCACAGACGTGTAGCCAACCGAAGACAATGCTACCACGATTGTTTGCGGATTATTGAATTCCCACTTTTTAACGATAACTATCGAAAAAAAATAAAAATATAATAAAATAATAAAATCAAAAAATGTAATACTATAGGCCAAGCAATAGTTATTATAAAATTGGTTTAATAAATTATTTATTAATTTAATTTTCACTTTTGAATACAAAGAGATGTAGATCAGTGCATCAATTGATGTCACTGCTTCTCTGACCGGGAAATCTTAGGTTTGAGTTCTGACGGCGGCAGGATTTTCGACACTAGCTTTTCAGCTAGGTCGAATTGTGGTTTCTTCGATCAAATCAGGCGAATGCTGGAGCAGTACCCTAACAAACGGGTCACAGACGGCGCGCGATCTTTCCTTCCTCCTCCTTGTCCTATCCTCACCCCTTATAAACACTTACACTCACATGCACTACACTACCAGCATATATTCCGGGAGACCGGTCGGCGGCTTAGAGCTTGTCCCGGCTGGAACGGTGCTCCGCTGGTGGGAAACCCCGCTAGCCGACGGAAGGTCGGCGCCGGATCTCGCCATCCAGCGGGGGATCACCGCCAACTGCTGAGAGAGAAAAACATGCACTACACTTACGGGACTAATGACCTAATCTGTTGACGCACCCGGAATCACTAATCAACCAACCATTCAAGTTTGTTTATTTATTTTGTTTGTAAATTAGAAAATAAGAGCGTAGCATGATTTTACATATCCCTTCTTACAAATTCATCACATATTCTTATCGTTTCCTTTGCATATTTGTATATATTTTGCCGTTCCGTACTACGTTTTTTCCCCGACTACAAATCACTCAACGTTCAGTTAGTACAAAACAACTCCATAGATAACAGCACAAGTCAGCCACGCGATTGTCATATCGACTTGGGATCGAATCGATATGTCGTCATATTCACATGTGCACGTATTTATTTGGCGGGAATATGGCGTGCTGTGGTGTTGTGTTAGAAGTGAGGTAAAACTTGAAATCTTGTCACGCTTCAGTGCGTTAAGAATGAAGAACTTTTGATGTCAGGATTGTAAATAAGTAAATATTTTTGGTTAAAAATGAAACCGGACAATGTCAATACTGTTTTTTTGACAGGCGCGTCTTCCAACATAATGTCAACTTTTCTCTTTCAGGTAAAGGTTTAATGTTACTTATCTTTCCTGTCAGTTTTTAATTAACTAATATTGCCTCCTTTCAGTGCGCTAATTATTATTCAGAGCAAGGTTTTAAGGTGCTTTATATTGCGCCGTCGCCTTGGGAAAAGTTGCCACCAACTGTACATGGTACTGTTCAGCCTACTAGAGATACTGTCAACCTAATTCGGTTTTTGTAAGTACTAAAGTATTTACTACCGAATCTTATCTCTGTTAAAAGGATTACTTTCAGTGGTTGATTTCATTCTATTTCAAATTGTTCTAGTTACTTTCAACAATGGCAAGATCTCTTAAAACATATGTTTAAAATGCATATACATCCATATGTCCCTAGAGTAATAATAGTCGAGAAACTTAATTATTATTGCAAATTATTTCCTGGAGAAGAAAACGCCCATGAGAAGTATGAACATGAAGTTCACAGTGCTAAAATATGTGCTTCTCTTATTGATGCTACTTCAGTTTGTGCTAAAAGATGTAAGAATGACACAGTGCTATTAGTGTCTTTTGAGCAAAATCAAAGACAGAGAAATCTTGTTAATATGATTGTTGACATTTACTTCAATTCTACCTTGTGGTTGTTTGATGAAACAGATTCAACAAATGAAGAAAACAACATTATTTCAATAAAATCATCTTCTTGTGCTGGATTAGGCAAGCAGGCAAAATTAGAATTTATTCATTTAAAAGAAAGTGAAACAGTAATTCTTCAGAAAATTGTGAACTTAGCAGGACTGACTGTGTAGAAACATAATTATAAAACACTTTGGTAAGGTAAGCGTCATGTCATTTCTAAGATATACTGCATAGTTCCACACACCTCCAATGATCATTTTTTCTCCTAACATTCAACATCTCTGACTTGTTTAATCTAATTTTTGGTTTTCTAAATGGCAATTAACATGCTGATTGCTTTTTGAGTTTCTTTTATTCAGTCTAGATTTGTATTTTTTGATAGAGATCATTTGTACAGCTCATTATTCTCTAATTCCTTGTAGGCTTTTTGCTTTGGAAAATTTTAATTTGGAACTGCTTGTGAAAATGTAAAGATATTTTATTTCACTCATTTATTATTTATTGAATAAAGACAGTAGGATAACCTCTGGAATTTTCCTAAGCTCTAATAAAAGAATATCTTAAGTAAAGGTATGCCTGAAGGACATAATAATTATACTTTTTTTCTGGACAAATGACTTCTTTTAATGATGGTAATAAACACTAGTTTCTCAAATCCTACAAGTGTGTTATTCCTTGTGCTGATCCAGATATTACTACTACTAAAAAGAATGTCCTTGGGAATAGAATTGAGACATTTGCTTTCAAATCCAACTCATTACATTTTCAAAACTTCTACAGCAGTGAAAGATTGTGCTCATAAGGAATTTTCTGTGAACAGGATAATACAATCTTGACATTTTAAATAGATTTAATCTGAATCTCTTTGAGAGGTTATGAAAATAAGATATGCAAATAAGTGAATTTTGGTAAATAATGAAACGATATACTTACGATAACAAGTGCATCAATTATGCATTTCACACTATTTATCACTACTTCAACGAACTCAAGTAATTACTACTAGGATCTTCCTTCACTATTTTTTGAGTTTTATTTATTAATCCACTGACAGAAATATTTAATTTTTATGACTTAAAATTTCTAATACTGTGACCGTCAGCATTTTCCTCATCTTTAAAAATCTTGTCTTCCCAGACTAGTTTCTAATGAAAAATGCATTATTCCTTGGGTAATTAAGTATGATACTCCAGAGCAATACAAACCAGAAAAGAAAAGACATTTTAGTGTATTACAGTGTATTTTCACTGTTAAATAATCAGGGTATGATTTTACAGTTTTCTTACTTCTTTCACTGTACAGTTATGTTTGTTATTATATTCATAAAAAATAAAAATGTGAATACATATGTGAAAATTAATTCTTGTGTATTTGGTAAGGTCTCTTAGTAATTAATATTTATTACAAAGGATATTTTGATTTTAATGTACATATCAGAGAGCTAACAAATTTTAAAATTCATTATGTATCTCAAGAATATTAACAGAAACATCTAAAAATACTTTATTAACAATTGTTTTTAATTTTACATAAATACTGAATCAAATTTAAGTTATATCAAAGCTCTGTGTAAGCTGCAATGAACATTTTTCTTCTTCATATAAAAGATACAGAAGACTTGTACTAATGAGGAGGCTGCCTGCAGGATCATTCTTTACTGTCAAGAATCTCAGCTAGGCAAGTGACTTTTCTTCATTATAAAAATAATACTTTACATATTTATTCCAAAAGATAGAGTGAGATTGCTGATTTCAGATGATTGTTCTCCAAAATATATATTTGTGGAGTAAGGCAGTATGATGCAGCACCATTTATACAAAATGCAAGTTATGTTAAACAATGACTAGCTCATGTTTTTGTATTTTGTAAACAAATTATACAAAACTCGAAGTGTCGATTTCAGATCCAAGTTCACTATATCTGCAACAAAGAGAAGGGAGGACCAGTTATTAACAATTCATGTATCACAGTAGAAGTGAACAAAATTAGTGGGCATCACAAAATCAATTTTATATTACCTTCAGGACGAGCTTTGGGCTTTGCTATCCCAACATCCTGCATTAATTCAAATGCAAATGACACATTATGAACTTTCTGGTCAAAATCTTGGGGTGTCAGATGGAAACTGTACAATGGCACAAAAAATCCTTCCAAGAGACCCATGAGGATTGTGAGGTAGACTCCATCATGAAACTGGGTATCCAAATCGGTGACTTCCAAATTGACTTTGTTGAGGTGTTTGTTGACAAATGTAACCAGAGACTGAAAGAAGAAACAGTTTTGTCATTGACTCTTAAGGGTTGTTGCATACCTTTCTATTGTATTGTAGGATACAATTCATTTATAAATCATCATAGTTATTAAAGAGTTAATAGTATAAATTTAGGTGGTTCTAGAATGATTGATTTCTGAAATTCGTACGGCACAAATCTTTATTACCTAGAGTTCATGTGCAGTTAATTCAGGAAGAAAGGTTTTCATGTAAGTGTTCCTTTTTATATGTAGGTTTTTAAAGATAGAAAATGAAAAGACTCAAGTGATCATTTAATTTACAATATTTACTCGGAAATGGCTGACCTTAAAGGAGACAATGTTGGGGGGACTTCTGAAAACAAATTCTCTCTAAATCTAATTTTCTTCTGTAATCAAATGTGATATTTTTTAAAGTTAAAATGAATATTTGTGATAATATTAATGGGGTTGAGAAAGTTGTGGAAGAGGCTCATAACAGTTTGTCTAGAGACCCACAAAATCTATGGGTGGTCCTGATGCTTTTGTACCTATAACACCAGCCAACAAGGCTTACCCTTCTGTAAATTTGTCTTTTCTCAGCATTTTTATCACATTGTTTCTTTGGAAGTGATCAGGAATTGTTTTTAATCAACAACTGACAAGTTCTGCTTACACACGAAGTAATTGTCATTAAATAAATCAACCAAAAAAAAAAAAAAAAAAAAAAAAAAAAAATTAAAACAATAGTGTAAGAGTAAAAACATCAGTCAAGATGTTTACAAAACTTGGACATCTTTAAATGGCGAATATACTAAAAAAAATTGTTACGAAACAGTAATAATGTGATCTTTGGAAACAACAATTGTGAATTTTTGGATATGTGATTCTAATCTTAATAAGGTATTTCATTTGATTTGCCTTGATCATTGAGCTGATGATAGTCCCGGGCTTCCCTTCAAGACACGAAATGTAGATTATTATATTATTCTTGTGTTACCACTCCAAAACTGAAAGTTCTTTTGAATGTTTTTTAAATTACATACTCAAAAAATGGCACATTACCTTCTTAACAACTTGAAGTTTGTCTGGAGCATGGTCAAATAAAGTGTCAAAAGCATCTCTTTCACATCGCATTCCCAATTCATCATAATGAGAAGTTATTTCTTCCAAAACAGTTCGATGGCTAAGAGATCCCTCACGTTTCTATAAAAAGAAAAACAGTAAGTTTGAACCAACTTCAGAGACTTTCAATTAACAATTGGTAAACTGTTTGTACCTGAACAACTACGACTTCTACTGCAACATTTTCAGGAAGGCGAACAGGAGCACGAAAATGTCGAGCAAGAGCCACTAAAAGATGCAAAATGGCAACAAGATTCTTTGAGTGAATGCTTTCGACACTCCATTTTTGTTGTGACCAGCGAGGATGACCAAGAACCTGCAATATATGGTATTTAAACAGACTTTGTACAAATCACAAAACTTGTTCATATTTTAAGGGCATAGAAATATTTCAATTTAAAGTTAATTTACCTTGTTTGCTGCTGCCAAAACAATACCTAGTTTCTGTTTTTGACCTTCTTCCGATTGTGTTACTTCAGGGACATCAAGCTTCTGACTGCTTAGCTTCTCTGTAGAAAAATTTTTTTATATGTTTGTAGGTAAACTGCATTTCAATTAAAATGGCAAGAACTTAATTCACAAGTAAATATAATTTTTCATGTCATCTCCGAACACTACACTACAAGGTTAATGGATTCTGATGTACTGAAGAAAAATAGTATTTTAAATACAATTCAGAATTAAATGTCTATTTTCTTTGTTGAACCAATGTGATGATGCACAATCTGTGTCAGAATATTAGACATATCTTTTCAAACAAAACTGGAGTTTAGGCAATGAACTTGTTATTGATATAATAGTAATTTTTCTTATTGCTACAAAAGAAAACCATATATCACCTACACATGCAAATAAAACGTATATCGTAACAAAAAAAATGAACTACAACCAGTACACACTTAGTATGTCCAATTCATACACACTCATTGTCAACTGTAATGTAATTTGCTGGATTTGCTTCGAAAAGAAAGATCTTCAGGACAGAAACGTGAAAATTGTGTACACCTTAGTGTTGCTTAATGGACGTTACAATGTGTGTATTATCATGGACATCAGTACTCACGGCAGACAGAGTACAAAGGACATCACACAGTGCACTCTTGCCACCATTTGTGTCTGTAAACCCTACAATGCATGCATTTTTTAACACCCGTGTGTCTCGGACCTAAGAGTGATATGTGAAGCCTGTAGTAAACGGATGGATCCCATGTATCAAAAAAAAAATATAAATATAACATACCAAGCAGTTTCTGAAGAACTTGGCCATCATACAAGTCCTCTTCGATGTCTTTTACAATAATTCTTTGATCAGCCAATTCATCATTGATCCACTCTATCAACACTGCTATGAGTTCTCGTAACTTTGGATCATCAAAAGATCGTGGTTCTATCATCGAACGTTCTTCATTCTCCTCTGCAAGATAAAAACATGAATGTGGTTACAATTCCAATTTTATTCCACATTGAGTCAATTATCAAAATTCAATAAAGAAAAAAATTAATATTCTGAGCCCATTTGAACACTTTTTTTCCTAATCATAATTCAGACCAATCTGACCTTCAACCCTATGAAAATGGAAACCATTATTTCTAAAAACTTAGTAAATTGAAGAAAAATCAATGTAAATTAAACTGCTACACATAATTAATCCAGTACTCATGCATCCAACATACATTTGTACACAAACCTAATAATATATAAATATATATTTTTTATTTTGAGTTGCCTTGATTCCTGAGGCCACTAATACATATTACAGTGAACAACTTTTGTGAATTATACACAATGGCAAAAAACAATGTTTGACCCCTGGGTAAATCAAATATAATTTTTAATTCATTATGAACATTGATAGCCTTGCAGTATTTCAATACTATCCTTATTTTAATATTAACTGTCAAGAACTGTGAACTTTTCTTTGATGAAAAAATGAAAACCATGCAAACCTACAAAAGCAATAGGAACTAAAGTAATTTCCTTTTGAGCTTCCAAATTCACTCACAATTAAAGTCTTCCTACTTGTAAAATTCTTCGAATATTAATATAATTCACAATTCTTGTCTTGCTGAACTTGATGTCACACTACGTGGTAAAGTGTAGAGGTCCCAATTTAATTATTTGGAAATTATAATCATTTTTACTTCATTTTTCAGGATATTAAATTTGTGTATGTTCTTATAACTTGTGTGTGTAATATTTTTCTCTAATGCTATAGCAGCAAATAATCTTCTTTGGCATTTTATCCGCTGACACACCTTTGATGATGTCACTCCCCAGACAGTCTTTCCCCTCTCTCTCAAAGCCCATTTCATAATTCACACAAGAAAATAGCCTCGATTCAATATGTTTCTCTCATCTCCAACCAAGAGAGTCAATAATTTGTCTTAACAAGCGTATTTAATAAATAAAATTATCACAAACAGAAGAAAGATCTTACCCAAAGTGTAGTCTTCTGGAGGAAGGTCTGGAGCAGTGGGGCTGCCAGGAGAATCAATGGCATGTTTGCCTTCTTCCTGAACTTCTTGGACTGGAAAATATATCTGTGATAAATAATT
The DNA here is from genome assembly GCA_011170035.1 of Teleogryllus occipitalis. Taxonomy (NCBI): domain Eukaryota; kingdom Metazoa; phylum Arthropoda; class Insecta; order Orthoptera; family Gryllidae; genus Teleogryllus; species Teleogryllus occipitalis. The sequence goes on from BLKR01009240.1 coordinate 8,939, forward strand.
GCATATGCAAACATACAGTATAGTGTTTAAACGGGTTGTTAGATCACCAAGTTCTTTCTCTGAGGATTTACAATTTACGTATTCTGCTGTCATTAAAGGACACGCCCATCTGAAACGTTTATGCGAAACTAATTGCAGTGATTAGTTGGGAATATTTTTGGGCAGAAGAAAGTAATGTAACTGTATCTTCCAGCAGCAATAATATTTTTTTCGCAATAACTAAGGCCTACTTCTGTCAGGAATGACGTACGCCAGTCTTCATTACCATATAAGGATAGGTTGGAAGACAGCCATCACCCAAATACAGAGATCGTATTTGAATGTAGGGGCAAAGGGGCTAACGAGGATGGATTTGTTGGTGAGCTTACCTTCCTTGATGCGTTTCTTGCGGCCGAGGGTGCCGATCTTCTCCCAGAAGGATTCCTCCTTCTCGTCTTTACGCGCGACTGGAGGGCGAGGGCTTTTGGGCCTGGGCGACGCCATCGCTGCTCCTGTTGCTGCAGCTGCTGAAGTTGGTTTCGCAGTTGCGTGGGAGCTGGCGCTAGCGCTGCTGTTCTTGGAGCTCTTGGTCGCCAGCCCTGCGGAGGCGGAGGACACGGAATATATATACGCACTGGGGAGGGGCGCGCAGTTTGAAAGTCGCTTATGGCCTAACGTCCGAATAAGGTGGTAAGAAGGGAGACGGCGTTTGCCATGTACTGAGTACTCTACGGCATTACGGCACCAAGATGCGATTGGCATTAAGAGATTGTGCTACTCATAATACTTACGCAAAGCATTTTATCACAATTTATTTAAATTCTCTCAGCACTCCTAATGTCGCAAACAGGGGCGGATCCCAGGGGAGGGCACGGGTGCCACTCTCTCACACCCACAAAAAACAACATAATTTTCTGAAATGTTACTTAATTTACTCAAAATAATTACCGTATATTGATCTCATCACATTCAAAGAAGTATTCCCGTTATGAATATACTATCTTGCTACGAACTGTCAACCACCTAATTTTATTCGTAGTATATGATGTCAAAAAGCGGCGGATGAAGCATGATCGAAAGTATTTTCGGAACGTTAGTATTGCTTTAATTGATATTCTTTTTCAACTATTTCTTACAACGTAAACCAAGAAACTTCTAGGATTAAAAAAGTAATTAAAACAACGATACATTTGAAATGATAACATTCTGTGTTCAAGTTTGTTCACTCAATTTTTATTTAAATTGAATGTAGAATTTTTTAATGCCATATTACCCACAGCTCAGTGCCCACTTTATAGCGCAATACCTTCTCACCTCGCAGCGTGCCCACGTAGGAGTGCCTTTCGTTGTGTTCTGGAGGGTCCTTGAAGCGCACCTGCACTTTGTGCCCTTCTTCCTTGTCTTGGTCCTGATCTTGATCTTGGTCCTTATTCTTGTTCATGTCTTTCTGAATGCCCTCGTCCGTATTCTTGTCCTTCTGGCGGTCTTCATTCTTATTCTTGTCCTGGGTGTCTTCATCCTTATTCTTGTTCGTCTGGTTTGCCTCGTCCTTGTTCTCCTGCTTCTCCTTGCCCTCGGGCGGGGCTGGCGGCCGCACCCACTGCGTGGGGGGCTGCTGTTCCTCTTGCGGCGAGGGCGGCGTCACGCTCACGGCCGGGTGGCTCACTTTGAGCACGGCGTCCACCACGCGCGGCTTGCACACCTGCGCGTATTCCGGCTCCTGGAAGAAAGGACGGGACATTTGAAAACGATGTGTGCTGTGGCAATAAATACATAGGAAAACACGCCCTCATCCCGCCTCGTGATATTACAAGGGGAAGTACCAAAGGTGCAAATAGAAGTTTTCTACAGGGAGTGCTGTAAGACTATAGTGTTCAGTTTACTTAATGTTTTCTTATGAAGAATTTTTCAATTATGACGAATTTATCATTTATGACGAATTTGAAACGTATTTTTATCTATTGTTTTATATAGTTATTCATAATGTAATCAATTGAGATATTGAATGACTTTCGTTACAATAGATAATTAGTAACAACTATATTTGTGAATATGTCATCGGCTGGAGAATCATATTTCCGCTTTAGCTCATTGTCTCGTACCGGTAGCAGACGTGATGGATCTACCAGCAAATGCAAATGGTAAGACGAGCTTTAGAATACATAGCTGTCTTGAAGATACTATGATGTCAGAAAAATAAAATTAAAAATCAAAATGAAAGAAATTTTTGCATTTCCGATAAAGTCGGGCTGTTATACCCAAGTTTGCGGATTCAAACCCGATCGAAGCCGTGGGTTTTTTTAAGGGGGGAAATCCTTCGTACGCCTTCCTCGAGAAGGGAAGTAAAGCCGGCTGTCCCGTGTTGCAGATATACCACATGGTGAAAGGAGCGTAGCGAAATTTCCGCGGAAAGACTGAAGAGCAAACGTGATGGCTTGAGTCTCGCCTGGTAAAATAAGGCATCATTGAATAGAATTGAAAGTTGAAAACATTCAAATCGGTGCCTAAGTGAATGTCGTTCTTTTATCTTTTTGATATTGCCGTCAACGAAGGCGGCATGTCCGTGGGCTGGGCGGTCGCCGCCCCCTACCTCGGAGTCCGAGGAATCCGGTGGCTCTTCCGCCTCCACCCGCGTCTCCAGCGACGTCTGTCGGAACAGCGTCCGGCACACAGGGTGCTCCACCTCGTCCTCCGCCCCGTCCGACATGGCGCCCGCCTGCTCGAGCACTGACTCCACTTCGCGCACGCACCGCCTCGGCCCACATCCGCACCCCCCTCCCCGCCCAGATGCTGATTGCGGTGCCCCGGAAGCCAGGCGACCACGTCTTCCAGGATGCCCCGCCCCGCCCCGCCCCGCCCCCCGCCGCCTCTGCCACCGGAGGCGGCCTCTTTTTGACGACTCACCAGCTGTGGGCAGCCTCCTTGTAACAAACATCTTCATGCGATAGAAAGCTTAAGGCTGCTATGGATTGGAATTACTAATTATGGTCTTGATTATAGGTGTGTGCAGCCTAAAATGAGAGGAGGGGGGCAACTACGGGACCCCCTCTGGCTGCCCCCCCCCGGACCCCCTTTTCTATTAAACATTTTGTTTTGTATATAACATATTTTACTAGGAAATAAATAAAACGTTAAAGGATAATGAAATTATATTTTTTATAATGATAAACTAATTAATACAGTTGATTAATAAATTCAGTTGATTTTATGTCAAACATTTAATATATAATTAATAACAATTTAATATTTAAAGAAAGGTTTTATTTGGTGGAACTACGGGAGCCTATTTCGAAATTTTCAGAGGGGTGGGGGCCCTATTTGCATGCATAAGGCCTTATTAAAGAAGTATATTTAATTATAATATAATACAATAAATATCAATATCCACCGCTTGATATTTGGCTAAGAAACTCCTCAAGACCTTAAGGTTTAAGATTCTTTATCAAAGCTATGGATTAGGCTAGCGTTTTATTGCATATTTTTATGCAGAACCCCATCCCTCCCAGAGCAGTACATAGAATTTCCATTCTGGGGGAGCTCATCAAAGGAAGATTTCAGTGAAGAACAAGTCAAGAGAACGTTCTGGACCAGCAACTCACAATCAGATCAGATTGAATTAACTCAATTAGTAATTCAATTTTTTTTTCAGATTTGTTGTTGAGACTTCTGTAGTTTAATATATTATATATGTTGATTTACGAATATTAATCTACAATTAATAGATTAATATATAATCACAGTTCTCAAGAACCATTTTGAAAAGAATACATTTTAATATTTCAAGAAAAACTATTTTGACAGCAGTCTAACAAAAGTTCTATAACCTGAGATCAATTAAAATTTATTTTATACTTTATTTTGTAGTATTAAAGAGATTTTTGTGTGTGTGTGTGTGTGTGGGGGGTGACATTACAGTAAGAATCATGTTGTTCCAAGATCCATGGAAAATGAAATAGATGTATGTATTAAACTGTATGGCTGAGAATTTGCTTCTTGTCCACTCTGATTGCAACTCATGTCAACTCACAAGATTGATGACTTTCATGAGCATGAATTTGTCATTTTCTTCTTTTTATGTCTTTCTCTTTCATTTGTTTGTCATGTCTAGGGAACAGATTTCCATGTAATTATGTTTTTACAGGAACTAGATACTTGGATTCAATAATATTTTTTTGAGTTTACAATAAATTCTGAATGAATTAGAACTATTTTTATTTTACATATTTTTACATCTGTTCCCTAGACATGACAAATGAATGAAAGAGAAAGACATAAAAAGAAGAAAATGACAAATTCATGCTCATGAAAGTCATCAATCTTCTGAGTTGACGTGTTGCAATCAGAGTGGAAATTTCATGCAAGTATTTAGGCATTCATCTAGATAGTAAATTAGGGTGGGAGAAGCATATAAATTAGGTAGTAAGAAAAACGTGGAAGTCCTTGCATTTTGTAATGCGAATTCTAAAGAAAAGTTCTGCAAACGCAAAAGAATTAGCATATTTTTCACTGGTTCGCCCTCTCATGGAAAACGGAGTGACATGTTGGGATCCATACAGAAAGTCGCACCAGAAAAATCTAGATAGAATACAGAGGAAAACGAATGAGTTTACCTATAGAACTAACGCAATGAAAAAGGCATGGGAACCTCTAGAAACAAGAAGAACAAAGGTGAGGCTTTGCGCTCTTTATAAATCGTACATAGATCAACCAGCTTGGAAGGAAATTCAGGTTAGACTAGAAAAACCAAATTATTTCAGCCGAAGTGATCACACTCACAAAATTCGAACAAGGAAACAAAATTCAAATCTTGGGAAATTTTCCTTTTGTAACAGAACAATTGGAACAGTTTACTCGCAGCAATTTTCAAAACTTTTTCTCTAAGTGTCCGAAGTTACAACAATATGAGTAGAAATAAGTTACAACAATATGAGAGTAATAGACATTAACTGAGTAAGTGCTGTGAAGTGTGGTGAAGTGCTATGAAGTGCTGATCAGTGTAATTCAAAGCAAAAAACAGTGTAGTGTAGTGCAGTGCAGTTAAGTGTAGCGAACGCGATCAATGAATTTAAAAAAAAATTAGCCAATATTTATGTAGCTTGTATTAAATTTTAGCATCACCAACATATAATTATTGGATATCATGACAGAGTTGAAATATTTGTTATAATACTTAATATTAGTGATAGTATGATTATTGCATCTTCGGCTTGTACTGTACTCCTTTATTATTATTGTTATTATTATTATTAATATTGTTATTATTATTGTAATTATTGTTATTTAACTGCCACCGGGTCATACCCAATTCCAGTTCAAATAAAAATATATGTATGTAATGTATGTATGTATTTATTGTTTATAATAATTTGCATGATTTAATATTTTGGTATAATTACATATTTTTACAGATTTGCCCTTTTTCAATATATTTTGTTACTTTTTAATATATTTATATGTCAAAACGGAACATTTCAGAAGCGTGTTTGCAAAATAGGTTACAGAATCATCTTTCTTGAAAATCAAATATAATACTGCTGCGCTTCTATGACCACCATAACTTAACCATGAATTGTCAAACTTACCCCCACCCCTGCTTACTTTGAGTCAAGGATGAGTGGATTTTTGTGAACAAAAGTAATTTCAACCACATGCTTCAAACAGCACATTCGTTACTCGATCGAAAACTAACAAATATTTTTTACAGAAAATTGTTGTTGGATTGGATTGGGTTGTTTGATTTTGTAGGGTGAGATATTCCCTTTAACCCCCTCCCCCGGGATCCATCACTGGCTAAATGGTACTACTATTCACTTGAGCACCGACTCCTCATAAACATTGTAATACATACTATAAACGTATATTATATTTCAAATAAAATTCTTATGTGTGCTGAAGTGTGGTGAAGACTAGTGTACTATAGTTTTGTACAGGTAGAACCTACTTTCAGCCTCTTCGAATCCTTGTTAAGAACTGATCAGCAATGTTCTATGCTCCGAAAATGCTTGTAGAGAACAATTTTTTAATAATAATAATAATAATAATAATAATAATAATAATAATAATAATGATAACGACAATAATAACAATAATAATGATTACAATAATGATAATAATTATAACAATAACGATAAGGATAACGATAACAATAATAATAATAATAATAATATTTATTGAGTCATGTATACAATTACAATCGTGTATGACAGGTCAAATATGAGTATATGGAGGGAGTACAGTTGCATGCATCTTCTTGTGTGCAGCAAATGAAATTACATTTATTGTCCAGAACAAAAACAAGGGGCCATCTCAGCATTGGCTCAAAGGACCAGGGAAACTGGGCAAAAAACCTGATCAAGATGGGGTCATTGGCCTAGGGATTATACTACAATACTTTTTACAGATGTACTATTAAGGTATTATATAATAGATAATTATTTTTAGTAGCAAAACAGTTAAACATTTAACATAATATAATTTAATTTAAAATAATTTAACATTGCAAGATTTGTACTGTTTTATTTTTTAAAATAACATTTACTTGGTATAATGATTTTACTGCTTCTACTGATGATAATAATAGTAGTAGTAGTAGTAGTAGTAGTAGTAGTAGTAGTAGTAGTAGTAGTAGTAGTAGTAGTAGTAGTAATAATAATAGTAATAGTAATAATAATAATAATAATAATAGTAATAGTAATAGTAATAGTAATAGTAATAGTAATAGTAATAGTAATAGTAATAGTAATAGTAATAGTAATAGTAATAGTAATAGTAATAGTAATAGTAATAGTAATAGTAATAGTAATAGTAATAGTAATAAATAGTAATAGTAATAATAGTAATAGTAATAATAGTAATAGTAATAATAGTAATAGTAATAATAGTAATATAATAATAGTAATAGTAATAATAGTAACAGTAATAATAGTAATAGTAATAATAGTAATAGTAATAATAGTAATAGTAATAATAGTAATAGTAATAATAGTAATAGTAATAGTAATAGTAATAGTATAGTAATAGTAATAATAGTAATAGTAATAATAGTAATAGTAATAATAGTAATAGTAATAATAGTAATAGTAATAATAGTAATAGTAATAATAGTAATAGTAATAATAGTAATAGTAATAATAGTAATAGTAATAATAGTAATAGTAATAATAGTAATAATAGTAATAGTAATAATAGTAATAGTAATAATAGTAAATAGTAATAATAGCAATAGTAATAATAGTAATAGTAATAATAGTAATAATAGTAATAATAGTAATAATAGTAATAATAGTAATAATAGTAATAATAGTAATAATAGTAATAATAGTAATAATAGTAATAATAATAATGACAATACTAATAGTAATATTAACAGTACATGATAACAATTACGGTAACAACTACATATGATTTAACAGTATTATTCCTTATTTAACAGTAGTATTTCTTGTTTAAGTCTTGAAATGGCGAGGAGGAGGCAGGTTATGGCCAGGCTTTTTGTATTTCTACATCTACTTCTACTGCAGCACCTGAAATCACATTGCACGTATTAGTGTATTGAGGTTTTCCTGAATGCTATAAAAAAGTTTTTCCCCAAGGAAATGTTTGAGTTTATTCTTGAAGTTGTGTAAGCATGCCGTGTTTCTCAGATGTATTGGTAATTTGTTGAAGAATTGTATGCCTGAAGAGAATGTATCCTAATGTGCTTGTGCACATTGGTTGATGAAGGTTACATGCTTGCCTTGTGTTATAGGGGTGTAAACTTGAGTTAAATTTGTAAGGTGTGCCATTGTTTGCTAGATTTTTCTTTACAAACATGATAACTTTATAAGTGAATATACAAGGCAGTGGAAGTATGTTAAGTTTTTTGAATTGAGGCCTACAGGACTCTGTTTTTTTTTTTTGTATTTGTTATTGTTTGAATGATTCTCCTTTGTATTTTGAATGTTTACTTAACCTCTGGTGCTTGACCCCATATTATTATTCCGTATTTGAGAATAGAGTGCACATTTGTGAAGTACGTGGTTCGAGCTGTCTCAATGGTGCTGTTTCTTATCATTATTATAAGAGCATAATTAAGTTTGCTCAAATTTGAATTAATATCTTCCAGGTGTGAGTTCCATTTGAGGTTGGAATTTTAAACATTTTAATGAATGTTTATATTACATATTTTCTATTTTTTTATGTTTTGGAAAAAATAAGTACATATATATGTACATATTCTGATTTTTTATTACTATAAGTTCCATTCCCTAGTCATGTCTTTCTCTTGAAATCTATTGATTTAGTGGTGAGTTGTAGTTTACATTTACATAATTGAAATGATTGAAGGCGTTGTCATTGTCAACAATAGTATACATTGTCAACAATACTATTGTTGACAATGACAACGCCTTCAATCATTTCAATCTTGAAATCTAATACGTAATTCCTATTCAACCAAAAATTTTTTTTTTTTTATTCATTCAGAAAACATCCATTTATTTACATTTTTAATCTATATATCACCAGAATTTCTTGATTTCTTACTCAGAGGTCACTGAACTGAACTGACAACTTACTTGTATTATTTGCTAGCTTTATACAAAATATAAGGATCAGTGACCTCTACAGCATATGCTAATAATGGCAAAAAATCTCTGAAAACAATATCTTCAAAGAAAAACCATGCATGGAATTTCAAAGAACAAACGTTTATTATAACTTTTAAATTAAACAAGAAATTAAATTATGAGATCAAAAAAAAACTCAGAAATTATTGACACCTAATATCTAATCTAATGTGACAAAATCAGAAGTTAAATTTCCTATTTTTGCAATAATTGTTACTGTCCTATCACATGTGTTAATGATGACAAAAAATGACTCAATGTCACTATATTACTCATGAATCTTGTCTAAAAAAGGTTTAATGACTGTAATATTGTCCCCAATATCTATGCGTAGGTTCTACTTCTGCCATCCATTGATAACAATTTCTCTCCCAACATTTCTGAATGATTCATTTCAATGTAATATGCATATATGCACTCCTACTCCATAATCAGATCTCACTATTTGTATGCTCTCAGCAAGTGAGTCATTATCAGAATATTTTGTTTAATTTCTTCTCTTAAACAGTGTATTTAATACCATGGAAACTGTTCGCCTTTTATACACTCCTGGCCAAGTCTTCACTTGTCACCAGCAACCTATGCCACCATCACACACATACATAATCTTTGTGGTTTCAAACCTTCTTGTTGAGTAAATCTCTTGTCTTTACTCACACATTGTGATTTGTAACAATGAATTTCATGTTTTGAAAATTATTCTCCAAGATCTTACAGCAGATCTCTCTGATTTTCTTTGTCTTCTGTAATGCCTTTCTTTCTGCTTCATTTACACTAATTGCATTCCAAGTTTTTACTTCAATATGATGCTAACATTGTTTGCTCTGAAAATGTTTCTAGTTGTTTAGTGCCTCTTATTAGCCCACAATTTTTATTAATATTATGAAAATACACGCTCTATAGTACCCATACTTTTCATTGGAGAAAAAATGTTACAAATAAGCAAATGCTATCTATGTAATTCCCAAAAATTTCTCTTATTTAGCGTGGAATATTACTACCATTGCCTTGACTATTTATTTACAAATCAGTAGTTTTTGTCAAAACTGATTTATTTAACAGAAGGTACATATTTGAATGCAATACAGATACAAATATCCTATAATTACAACCAAGGGTCACCAGAATGGTGGGAGAGGGGTTTGTGAGGCAACTTGCCTTAGACCCCGACTTAATTAGGGCTCTGAATTCTGTTTCAATCTAAAGAAATAGAAAAAATGTATTTATCTCTAATACAAATTTAAAGCTAAAAGTTATTTCTGATCCATGGAGAAATGAATTCTGTTCATGAATTGAGGGAGGAGGGAATTTTTAGTTTGAAATGAGGAGCCCCCGTGGATCAACTGTTCCAAGCCCTTGGTTTTCTTTAGGCGCCTCTGATTATAACATACATCATAGACTTATCAGGTGTCAATACCAATAGTTCACTGCAAGAAATTCACATTATGTGGTGTATGTGGTGAATTATAATACTTGCAATATATTGTTTTAGTACACATTACCTGAGAAGAATATTTTATCTAAATGATATTAAAAAATTATAATCAATACTCTACTTCAAATGCCATGTTAAATCTTTTTTGCCATGTAAGTTTTTCAAAATTAAAGACAATTTACTGTTTGTGTGTCCATTTGTACTTGGCCAAATTACTCATTTCTTAAAGACTGAATATGCCTGGAACTAGTAGGGCGTATTGCTCTTCAGCTTCTGAGTCAATAACCCCATCTTGATCAAGTTTTTAACCCAGTTTCCCTCAATCCATTGAGCAAATGCTGAGATGTCTGCTTGTTTGGTTTCTGCATTGCAAATGTAACTGTACTAACTGTACTGTGCATTTGTTTTGTTGAGTTCTGTTTTGCCAGTTGTAGCAGGAGGGAGCCTGGAAGGTGTGAATTAATGTTTTGGCAACAATACCATGAAATCAAATCTTCTCAACTGGTTGGTTGATAAATTGAAGGCAAATATTTCAATTGTGTCAGTGATATTAATAAGAATATTTTATATTAGCATACCTATGCAAGAACTCTCACATATTAAACCCAATCTTCTCCCCATTTTTTCCATTTCCATATTAATCCTGTAATATATCCTTTTCTTCAAGACCCTCTTATCTTCCATCATTTGTTCTATATGTCTCCTTGTATTTGATAACAATACAATTCACCCTTGTTAATACAAACTAGTCTTGTTTAACATTACTACCAAGTAGAGAGGTAAACCTGTGTCATTCAATCATGTAGAATATCAAGTAATTAGTTTAATTTAACATACAGTTGCTGATCCTACAGGCTCTGAACAGGTGGGGTAGAATCGAACTAGCCAAAATGTAATAGAATGTTCACAAAGGTTTCATATCGTAGATTACGGTGTGAGGAATGTTTCTTTGAGACCTTCGACCTCTGCTTGAAAATGTTAGTTTTTAAGTTCCTAAAAAAGGCTTTATTTGGGAGTTATTTAACAATATTGATTAAAAAATACGGCCAAGTGTTGCGGGTGGCATTTGACAAGATTATTTTTATGCATTTTTTAAACAAATCCTTGTTACTTTTAAAGTCAAAGTGCAATTCATCACATCTCTGTTGAAATTCTCTTTCTTTAGAGACCTCATTTTTAAAGAGTGGTTGTGTGTGAGAGCTGCAGAAAGGTATATATACTACTGAAATAATATAAGAGGCGATAAAAAGAAACCAAGAGGATTTGTATGAGTGTGACTTGAACCATGATAACGACCATTAAGTAGTTACAGTATCTAGGTTTCTCTTTTATTGCAAAAATCAATAGGAAGGAAAGGGCACACACTTAAAGTTGAAAAAATAATTAATGCAATAAAAGTCAATTTGCGGATGGCAGTATGCACGTAAATAGTCATGTTTCATTTACTGTTTGGTTATTAAAGTTGTTTTCTTCAAAGTTAAGAGATTTGTTTCATGTATTGTTAAATGACATGTCACGGGTCACAGTGTATTAAACAATTGCAAATATAATTCTGAATATATCATAGAGCTATTTGCTCCTAAATTTGCTTTTTCTTATTTATTATGTGAGTGTAAACATTAATGAAATAAATGAAACAATTATCATAAATGAAATATTGAGTTTTCAAAACCATAACACGTTTATCTGTGACCATATTTCATCCCATGATGGAAATACTTTCTATCACAGAGCATAAATTATTTGTCTATGCATTCAATATGGCGCTGAAACTACTATCGATTATCGGAAAAATCGAGCTATAATCGAATTCAATTACAATCGATATAGTAGTCGTTTGGATTTGTAACGTAAACAGTGGGTGTGGTAAAGTGCCATAATAGCTTGTGAATAACAAGTAAATGCAAACGTTTCAAAAATGAATTCATTTTATATGTCTGTTTTAACTACATTATTGGTACTGAATTTGATCAATTTTGGTTAGTATTGGTGTGTGAATTATAATTATGTTTATGAAAATTGAAGTTAGGTTAAGGTTGTAATATTATGATATTGTAGGCAATGGTCTGGAGTGTTACGTATGTGACAGACAAGAAGACAACAAAGGAAAGTGTTTGCAAACAATTAAAACTTGTGAACAAGAAGAGGATGTTTGCCTTTCAGAAATAGCATGGGGAAGTGAGTGACATTGTTTATTGATAAGGTTTCAGATAGTGTGGTTTTTGTTGTTTGACTTTGTTTATTGGTTTTGAAATAATTTTTCTTTTTTACTGAAAATTTCTTACATTATTTAGGCACTCCGTATTGGTCACATCATGCTGAGAAACAGTATTATATTTCTAAACGATGTGCTAAAAAGGAAGTATGCGAAAGAACGCGTAGTAAATTGATGCCTTATTGCACCCATATTTGGTATGAAGATTGGAAATGTTCTGAATGTTGTCAAGGAGACAGGTGTAACTATTATGTCATTGTAAGTACCAAGTACAGTTAAATTATTTGTAACTGGAATTCGTGAGGAATATTGCCTACATTTTGCACAATTTCTTTTCAGTTGAGCGGAAGTTTGGCAAAGTCCAGTGTGCTGGTTGTGTCAGTAGGCCTGGCAGCAGTGTTACTGTTTAGAAGAGCATGGCACACATAAGTCTATAACAATTAAGGAGTTGAGAAACATTTGAAAATTAGTAGATTTTTATGTTTCATGTTCTTTTAAAATTTATGAATTCTGTGTAAAAGTTGAGTGTTTTGGCAAAGTACTCATAAGTTGACACAATAGGTTTGCCAGTACTTTAATTATTGAAAGAAAAATTGATTTTACAATGAAGACAACTATATTTTTAGTCCTTTTGTGCTTCATATGGTAGCTGAAAAATCATGTTTATTGAGGGTAATTGCTAAACCATTTAAAAAATATAGTCTTAATAATATATTATATTAAATATATTTTATAGAATAAACTGTGGATCTCATATTTTGTTACACGTGAACAAAAATGAATGAGGTCACTTTATTTGTTAAATTCATTGTAATTAATCTTGTGTTTTACATTATCAGTAATTATCTTAGTTCAGTGCAAATGTCTTTGTAAATATGGACTGTTCTCCGGCACTTTGGTAATGTTTCTATTTTCATATAAGAACTTTTATTGAACCCATTAATTCTTGTAAGAAATGTTTTTCTAATAAGATCATATAATTTCGGTAATTTTACAGGTACACCTTTTTTTGGATAGTATTTTTAATCCAAATTTTAAATGATATGGAATGTATTTGATATTCTGTGTGCCTAGAGGGTTTTTATTGTTGGGATTGGGAAATATGCATCGCTAGGTACAGAATTACCAGATTTTTAATTGTCTTGAACATTTACATGCATGTGTTAATTATGTTTAGTGCTGGCACTAAAAATTATTACCAAAGATCTAATGTAGTGGATCTTTGGTATTCTATAATCTCATTTAATTGGATTATTTGAATTGCTGCTAATTAATATAGTTATTTTTATAAATATTCTTCTGAATGGTAACAGAGTTGTCAATTATATGACAAATAATTTAAATTGCATTTGCTATCCGTCCATTCATCTGTGTTAGTGCATCAGAATTTTGATATGTTTTTACACAAATAAGGTTGTTAAAGTTTTATTTTTACATGCATGATTGTTGAGTATACATATTTGAGACTTAAAGTTCAATCAATATTAAAATATTAGAATAGCAAGTTGAGACTTGTAAGAATGTTTATTAATGTGTGTCTCCTTTTATGTGCTTGTGAATATTACAAAATTTTTATTTGAATAATTCTGCTAAGAGGATAATATATAATATATATGAAAGACACCTCATGCATTTTAGCATTATATAATGTGATTTATAACAAAATATAAATTCCCACCTTCAATTTAGCAAATAATTTAGAAGACGAAAGGCAAAATATGTATTATCTGTACCTGAAAACTGTTTTGTGTAGTTTTTGTGTAAAATAAGAATGTATACTGTTGTAAATGGGATGTCTTCCACCTTATATAAGTTTACAACTTTTCTTACTTTCTTTAATTCAATCTTATTAATTAGGATTGACAATTATTAGTGGCAGAACCACTTGCATTAAAAAAATGAGAAGGTACTCATTAGTGGTTAGTATCTGGTCCAATTACTCATCAATTGTTGTATTTTCTTGATCATTCAACAACAATATGAAGGTTAGCTTAAGAATAAAGTGTATGAGTTTCAAGTATTTAATAGGAAAGACTTAGATCTGATTACAGCATTTTCTGCTACCTATGTTATCAATGACTGAACTTCATTTGCATCAAAACAAGCTTGTTAGAATAAACCTTTGAAGATTTGCACAGATAAATACAAAATATTAAGGACAGTTATATTGTTGGGCTGTTGCATTACTGACTTTTATTTTAATGACTACTTTTATCTGGAACACCTGACCACCAACCACTAATTTGTGTACTGGAAATGACATTCTCCTCTTTCAAGAAGACTGTTTGAATATTACAATAATGCAATAGCAGATTCTTAAGATTATGCATTCTTTTTTTATATATATTTTCAGTCATCATCAACCTAAGTGGAATTAGTTTCCAGGGGTCCCCTTCTTTTTTAACTTCCTCTTGAACCTGGATCATACAGTTGATCTGTGCTCATGTTTGCAGTGTTACTAAAAGTTCTCAAAATAATCATCTTTTGTTTCTTTTAGAAATAGCACTCTTCTGCATGTGTTGTGTTTATACATAAATGCTGCTTTTCTGATATAAAGAAAAAAAGATCACTAATCCTTTCAGTATTAGAATTATTGCAAGTACCCCAAAGGGGATTGTCTCAGAGATCCCATGATCATAGTTACAAGTTATGCAGTGATAACTTTTTAAGAATGTGTGGTCAATCTCAGTAGCATCTCATAAAGTTGTCAGAAGCTGTCACCCATTTACAATAAGTCTGAGCAATGAGTGAAATAAAGTGTGACCTTAACTGTACTAACTTACATCCCTTTTATTTAATCAGCAAAATAATTTTTAAAATATCCCTTTATATGCACCAAATTTGAAAATGTGCAGATGAAACATGATTTTAAACCAAGGCACAAAATAAGTAAATAGGCTAAAATCGACTCCCTAGTAATTATATATGGCAATATTTATGCTATTGAACGTGTGAACAAATGTTATAATTGTAAATTAGGAAGTGCATGCAGAAGTTGAAATGTGAAAGGACATATTGTAAATGTTGGATTTGCCACATTTAAATATTTTTTCTCTTCTGTAAGATTTTCTGTATTGCAATATGTATTTTCTTATAAAAATGAAATGTATTATGTTAGAAAATGTTTTTCTAAGATGATTAATGTTGGCAATTCATGAAGTTGAACTGCTAACATGGAAAACTGTAAATCTAATATGGGCACAATTTTAAGTATTATATTATCCGTCCAAAATGCACAGATATTCTTATTTGTATTTTTGTAACATTTCAATAAATTTCATGTTTATCATATTTTCATTTTCTTTTTCTAAGTCTTTTGATTGTAATTAATTCTTAACCCTTTCAGAATAAACACTGTCCAGTGACAACTTTTGATGTTGTTCCCTCTTGCCTAATATAAACAGTGTACAATACACTCCTCATTTTCTGATTATGCTATAAGGGTTTGAAGTAGTTTTCTTTCAAGTGGCTTTCCTGAAGTGTTGTGTTTGAATTTCTGATCAATAATGTAATAATATTCAGTGCAAAATAGGAATTTGCATTCGGTGTCCATAGTGCAATCCATCAATTCTTGATATTTTGACAAATTGGGAATTATAACTTGTAGATTCAATGGTCTCTAAGATGTTGACTAGTTAAAAAATGCACAAAAAAATGAAAATAATCTCTCTTTTATTTTAGCAAAAGTGCAGCATTTTGAGCTGTGTAAAAAGTAAAAGAAAAGTAAAGCAAGAGAAAAAAAAGTTTAAAAAAATACTTGAAATTCTACTTTTTTTGCTTCATACTCGAAAGTTACATGAATGTCATACTCGATTAATAAAACTTTCTGAACATCAACAGACTCGCATGTTATTTGATTATTTTATATTTAATAATTTTGATTTTGTACCACCATTAGGCTTTTGTTTCATTTTATTAGTAGTAAAATTTAAAATTACTTAATCAGATATATCATTTAACTAGAAGAATTTATTTGATGCTTCAGGTGAAAAAACTTTATTTTGTTAAAATGTTTTGTTTGGTATTTATCTTAAGAATAAGAAAATTTGAATATGTGAGCTTAGGGTTTTAAAAGTTAATGTCTTGAAAGAATCTATGGAATGCGTTCAAAAGCATTTTAAATAATTTCTTGATGAGGCAAAGTACTGTCATTCTTTGATATCTAAATTGTAGACTTTGACAGTAGTTTGTTTTGGAAAGTATATGATTGAGATTGTTCACTTATCTGTTATATATTTCTACACAATATTATACTGATTAAATTTATAATACATATAAATTTACATATTGAAATTCAATTATCAATTTTTTTTTTTTTTGAAATTCAAATTTTATTTGTTTTAATATATTTTTGAAAAAATTGTTCATCAAAATTGAGGTCCTTCTAAAAATTTGCCACACTTCATCAACCTAAATTGCCTATCCATAAAACCACCACAAGAATGATGTAGTCATGAAAAGCTAGTCTGTCGCCAAATTGTCATTGTGTTTTAATTCTGTTTTTGGGGGGAAAAATTCAGAAAATATTTTTAATTCATGAATAGAATGAAAGTTTGGTTAATTATTTATTCAATCGCATGTATGTATAAATAGTCTTTTTTTTTTAGCTGAAATAATAGAAAAATCAGGGAGGAGCTAAAATGGCCTGATACAGAGTGCAAAAATAATACTCTTGAGGTTTATTGGCTTGTTTGTCTATTTGCCCATTTAAAACATAGACTTTATAAGTACACATACATTTTAATTTGTATTTCAATTGTGAAGAAGCAATAAAATTTTCATTTCAGAAAAAAAGGGACCATCACACAATTTGTTGTCTGGACCAGGAACAACAAGGCATAATCCTGATCAAGTTGATTTCTTATCACTGTATTCAGATTCTAATAAAATGTGCCTAGAATCACATATACCATTGAAGGCGTCTGAGGCCAAGTTGTCATTATGTTTTAATTCTGTTTGTTGGGGAAAAAATCATGAAATAAATTGAACTCATGTACAGAATAAAAGTTTGGCTAATTATTTATATGATCACATGTATCTACACTCTGTATTTTAGCTCAAATAATAAGAAATCAAGGAAGTGCTAAAATTGATTCCCAAAATACCTGGAATAGCCTAATTGAGCCAAAACCATCATTTCATGAACTTCTACATAAAAAAAAACAAAACAAAAAAAAAAACAACATAAACCTTCTTTGAAACCTTCTGAAAACTTATTCATATGTTATTAGCCATCTTAATAGCTTAACAGCTAATGTTTGACATCAATTTAAGCCCCTAGGCCAGATACAGAGATGTTTGTTTTGTAAAATAGTAATAATTTAATAAAAATATTAATTTAACTAAAACTGACCTTTTTATTGCATAGCATTACATGCATGACATGTAATGCTATGCAAGCCTTTGCAGCTTTGAGTCAATGCAAAGTCTCTTTAGCATCAAAATCTACATGTATTAACATCATCTACAGGATTGAGCTTAGGCATGCACAGGAGGGAGGCCAGGAGGGTCTTGATAAACCCTTGAAAATTTAGAAAGTTGACCCATAGCCCTACACATTAAAATGTTTCTGTAAATATGATCACTTCTTGATTTCTCCCTTTTTTAAGCTGTCACTTCAAGAAATTGTTAAATGAAATTTGGGGAAGAAGCTTTCCAAACTATTGGGAAACCCTGTAAATGGTTAAATATAAAATCAATTGTATTTATTAATTCATAATTTAAGTAATAATTTCACTCTCCATGTAGTATGTTCTATTTATTTACTAGTAAAATGTGTAATGTAAATAAAAATGATTAATGGAAAAGGGTTCCAGAGAAGCTCAGAATTGTAGCTGCTCCCCACCTTCAGATTGTGGACACCTATGGTATATAGCAATTTTCTCAAAATTAACTAACTCTGAAAAAAAAATATATTCTAGAATAAAGTATTTATAGCATCTAACAGTTAACACTACAAATTAGTTTATTTTCATGTTATATTTATATTGTGAAAAAAATGTTTTATCAAAATATTTGTGCATTTTTTAAGATTTTCTCAATTTTTTGGTCCCCTAAAAGTAGAATGGAAATTACTTTAAGAATGTTATATTAGTCAGTTTTCAGTTTTCGAGAAACTTAAAAATCATTTCAAGATAGTTTTTATGGGTGCAATAAAACAAAGTCTATAACGTAGGTATTTACATGAGTGATGTTAAAAAATCAAAAAAATTACTTGAAAATGAAGCTCATGTCATGTTAAGTGCATTTAGATCTATGCATACGAAAATATAAAGAAAAAACAGGATCTTTTTTGAGAAAATCATGTTTTTAAAATTGCCTTTTCTCGCGCAAAAATATTTATATATTTAAATTAAAACTACTACAACAGAACCTACTTTCTTGCTTTATTGTATATAATTAAGTAAAATTGAAATATTGTAATTTCTGACCTACTAAAATTCAGTTATAACTTGCAAATCCAATTCAAACGAAACGCGTATTATGTGTATCAGCGTTTATTTTAATAGCCAGGTACAGTAGTCATTTCTAACTTTTACAAATGAAACAAACGTAAATAAATTTAACTATTACAGTATTTGCAGCACACTGTAGAGGAAATAATGAATAATATTTGACACCTTGATTAGTGTTATGATGTTATCTACGTCATTCGATTAATACGACCAGCAAACAATGGCAAAAATGCTACGAATTTCTAACGGCGGTGTTGCCATTTTGCGATCTGACAGCGCCGGAAATTCGAATTTACAATATCAATTTTTTCCCCATTTTTGAAACTCCGGAGTGACCCGAAAATGCGATCAACGCCACTTTCTTTATCGTTCTTTGCTACACATGTTGAAAAAATTGAAAGAAAAAATTTCGAGCCGTTTTTGAGAAAATCATCATCTTTATCAGCAGCAGCAAGGATTAGGCTGATCTAGCCTGTTCCGGCAAAGTTGTCTACAGAAGACCAGCTGCCTACTCCCTTCTGCCTACTGCCTACTCCTTCATATTATTGTTCTTCATAAAATAAAATAAAAATATCTATAAATATTCTTTACACGAATAATGTACTCTAACAAAAAGTTGTCGTTTTCTATAGTATTACAATACTTTCTCTATACAACGTAAGTAGTAGACGGGAGAGTGAAAATGTAATATTTTTTAAAAAGTATGTTCACTCTGTATATTGTGCAAAATGTGGTGAACTTTTGAATAGTTGGTTTCTTTTCTCCTTTCTTTCGGTTCAAAATTAGTAGAGATATCTTGTTTGTTTCTTATCCTCTAAGCATTTCTATATGAATATCTAAGATTACAATATATGTATGCTTAGATTGCTTACATACATTATTTCTGTACTACCGCTTATCAGGAAGATGGTACCATATCATCCAACACTTTTCTTGCCTGCCTTCGCCTTGATTGTTTTCTACGCACCGCTGTTTTTGTTTAATCGGGGGGGGGGGGAGAATGTCCATAACAGAGGGTATACTATGTCCGAAAGTTGGCGCTCTCTGTCAGCCAGATGTGTGAATAATTCGGCCGAGACCATCCCGACGACTACATGACGGAAGGATTGTCCGGGAGCTAACGCCTTCTAACAGCCAGCTTTCGTAATCATTAGCCGAGATTATCCCGATAGCTACGGCACAGCGTGCATTCGCTATGACTACGAGGTGGTAAGAATGCCCGTGCGCTAACGCCCTCTGTCAGCCAGCTATGTAAATCATTTGGCCGAGAATATCCTGACAGCTTGAGGTTGATAAATTATGATTTTTTAATGAACAAGTTATCCAATATGCAATAAATCCCAGGTTGTTCTTAAAAACTATGTAGGTTCACAAGGAAAGAGTTACATTTCGAAAATGGTCATTTTAGTTTCGCGAAGAAATAGTTTGAAAATGTTTAAAAAATAGTAAAAAATAAAATATTTTAATAACAATATTTAAATGGTCAAGGTGAATTAATAAAGTCATTTCTACCGACTGTTAGTGTGTTTAGTAGTCGTCTTCAGGTCTGATGTTTGAGTCCGAACTCATTCACGTATAAATAATCCACTCAAACCTATTTTCATACACGAACGTACGTCAATGTTTGTATTAAATAATCATGTAATCAGAGAATTGAAGCGCAATGACTTTTTTATGCTTTAGAATCTTGATTAACCCATTAACGCCTAAATTATTTTTTTTTCGCTTTTCTTAGAGTTTTAAGGAACATGGCTTCAATGCGTAGAATATAGCATAAAGAAATTGATTTCAACATAATCGGAGTCATAATGACTGAAATAATGACTGTTGCCAAAAGGCAACGCTAGGCGCCTACACTACCCACTTTTTGACTCTGAATGAAAACACATAGTATACAGTTTAAACAAACTTTATTCACTGATTTGATAGTGTATATTAATATTTACGTTTTAATTAAACTTATTAAAAGAACTAACGAGAATGGAAAGGGATGAAACAATCAATGCACAATCCAACGTTGCATTTTACACACTCTGTTCTCACAATTGATGTACAACCACGTAAAGCGCATCTTCTCTTTTTCTTCTTCTCAATGTGCCGAGGAAGATGATCAATTCGATCAAATCGTATGGAGTCCGACACTCGGCTATCTGTAGACGCTGGTGAACAGCTTGACCTGCCCGCTGCTTTGGGCAGCGCACCGTACATCCGCAAATATACACAGGCCACTTCTCTCTTGAAGTCTAATTGAGGTATTCGCTTCTTTGTTACTTTGTTGTACAGAATCCAACTGTTTTGAATTGCCACATCCAGCATCCATGTAATCAATGGCCAATACCATTTTTTACTCCTGATTCCAACGCGGTAACAACTGAGATTTTGGTCCATTTGATCTGTACCTCCCATGTATGAATTATATTTTGCAATTACTTTCGGCCTTCGAATCATTACATTTTTCTTTTCACGTTGGGAGAATCTCTTTACTTTACCTTCTTCTTGGGTGCCACAAGAAGAGGAAATCATGGTCACGGCTGCATTGTCCATCCATCGGACGTATAACTGCCCGTCATTTTTCTCCATTGCAGTCTCAAAATAACCTCGGTCCTTTTTTGAGAATGTCTGCTTACTAGTCAATGGGCACATTTTAGGAATACGGTTTTCTCTTATTGTTCCAATAGCTGAATAACCTTGAAATGTCAAGTACGAGAATAAAGCAGGGCAGGAAAATAAGTTGTCCATGTAGAAAGTATATTTCAATTGCCTCTTTTCAACAGGAAGCTCATCGAGTAAAACTATGAGGGGGCTAGCAGCTTTTCCAAATAACTTTTCGTACTCTGGGCTTCCTTTAGGCCCCTTCCCTTGGTACAGTTCAAAATTTACCAAGTAGCCATCTTTAGTATTGAGGCTCCATATTTTATAACCAAATCTGATTGGTTTGCCTCGAATGAACTGTTTGCAACTGTGTCTCCCAAAGTATTTTACCATACATTCATCATACGACAAATTCTCTTCTGGTACAAAGTTATCAATGCATCGTCTCTTTAACATCTCCATAACAGGTCGAATTTTCCAAGCCTTGTCATTTTTGTTTAGTTTAGTGTTATCTTCACAGTGCAAAAATCTACAAATCTGAAGGAACCTGTCTCTTCGCATAGCCTGAGAGACAGCTACATTCCTCATATCATCTCCAGTATCCCAGTAATGCCGTTTTGATGGTAGTGTGTTGTATCCACTAACAAACAGAATACCTATAAAACATCGAATTTCATCTGCAGTTATTTTTGGATCAGGGCAATTCAAGAATGCAGCGTATTTATTTGTTTCCACAACTAGGTGCTCAATAAGTTCATTATCTATGAACTCTTCAAAGATTTCTGTGATGGACATATCTTTATATTTCAAGTAATTCGGCTCTGGAAATAAAGTAGGTTTCTCCAAGTCAAAATCCGCGCCTTCTTCCCATAGAGGAATGAAGACACGTTTTTCCCTTTCCCTCTCTTCAATCCAATTCTTTGTACAGTCACTAGTTGGAACACGCCTACCAACCTCTGATGCTGCTGTGTTCGCTTTAGATGTGGATGGCAACGTCTCGTCCACGTCGTAATTGATACCCAACCTCTCATTGTTGGTCAGTTTTATCTCTGCGCCAGCTCGCAATTGTCGAGATGTAAGATTGTCGACTAATCTAAATAATAACAATAATGATAATAGTAATGATAATAGTAATAGAAACAATAATAAAGCAGTAAAATATTAAAAATATATTAGTTACAATATAGCCTACCTCTCATCACCTTCTTCCGCAGAATCTTGATCGGTGTCAAAGTTCGGTTCGGGTGGCTCGATAAAAATATCATCAATATCTGCTTCAATTTCATCATTTTCCAGAATATCGAGCGCTTCAGCAAGAGAGAAGCCTCTTCTGTTACCAGAAGTAAAATATTACGTAATTGATGTAGAATGACAATAAAGCAACTACAAGCGCCTAGCGTTGCTAAAAGTTAACACTAAAGTTGAAACACGTGAGGCATGGCCAAATCTAGTTAAATGTTACGTAAAACCTACTCTACATACGAATTGAAGTATTTTTAATGTTATTAGGAAGAAAATACATAGAAAGCCGTAAAGATCACCTCAAAGTTTTACTTACTCGAAGCGAATGTCCATTTTTTCAAGTCAATTTGCGATGCTAAAACTTTCAACACGTCTGGACACGGAGTCAATAAAGCAAACAATCAAAATCGACCACGGTCACATGGAGCATGCTTCTCCAATTGATTAAGATGTTCCATAAAGAAAATTGGCGCGCACGTGTTCACTGGCGGGCTTTACAAAAACATGGCCATTTCCGTTGCCAAAAGGCAACGCTCGGCGCTAATGGGTTAAATACGAAAACTCATGCGTCAGAAACACATCTACTGATTCCGCCGGTAGAAAGTAAAGTAATTTCGTTTTACTGAAGATTACCGTAGCGTTATACGGACATAATTACTTTGAGAAATATCAAGAACTGTGTGTGACATGTAGAAGAAAAGAACACGAATACACTATATAGAAACACTACAAAGAGCGGCTTCCCATCAGTTAAAAGAAGAAACAGGGTATGTTGTTACTGCGCAAAATATTATTTCGCAAATTTATCATGTATGGTCCAACAATGATTACAAGACTACTGACATAGTACCAGAACCTACTTTTATAGATTCGGGAAGTGCAGATGATAATTAAATTGAGTATAAAATTAGAAACTATAGGTTGTATTTTCAACTTGGCGTATTTTCAATTTGTTTGTAGTTAATTTTCTTTCAATTTGTTTCGTATTTTGCAACCGCACATTATATTTGCATAATTGATATTTGTCGTTGTTTTTAGAGTTTCTTCTATGCATCTGTTTGAGAAATATTTCTTTGTCAGTTTTTACTTCATACTTGACTTAACTGAATAAAAAATAATTCACCCATTCAATAAATACCAGAAAATAAGTATTCTCACAATTCTCTCAAGGGCAGCCCGCAATGAGGTCCCCAGCGCTTTTCGCTGACAGCCTATGGCGATTTCTGTTATTGATGCGAACTAAAACGCACGGGAAATGGCCGAGAACTCGCAACGTTGACTCATACGGAAACGCAGCCAGACTATTAAATCAAGCATTAAATGTCCATCCGAGCGTGACATCACAGAGAGGTGCGCTGTGTCTTGCAACTAGACGCCAGAGAGGGCGTTGGACGGGCACTCTTCAGCTTCAAAATGATTTTCTCACATCGGTGTTGCTGCACATTCTCGAACATTGAATGACATTAAATGGAAAATATACATTCCTAGCTTATGATCAGTATTTTACGTTACGTTACCCCTTAGAGCACAATTTATGTTGTTTTGCCAATATTTTTTAAAAGGGTGAGGGATTCCTCCAATTAACGTTAAACGCTTCTTAAATCCCGTAAATTTTCATACTACATGTTTTATAATTCATTACAAAAGCGCCATTCAGTTTTGAGAAATTGTAGGTCAAAGTTGTTACTGGAAGTTTGCCGGGAGTGTATACAACAATGCATCTGTTTACAGCTGGCCATGAGAGCGATGGAATAAGTGGTAGATGCCTTCTATATTGTTTGATCGTGGTGAACAGGGGCGGGACCTAGCGAGGTAGGGCAGAGCCACGGGCAACTGCAAGTGGAGACGATCGTGGCAAGGCGAGGACGGTGAGGAGCAGTTGGGTTTGGGCAGAGCGACGTAGCGCACGTTAGCGCTGGGATACTTCTGTTAAAGCGTGGGGAAAGCGTAGTACTCGGGCAACCCAGGGTACTTCTGTTAGTAATAAAGGATAAATAACCATATCTCCATAAAAAATATAAAACTTATTCTCCTGAAAACAAAAGTAAACTTTGGAATATTTAATGGCCATTGTCACGATGTGTGGAACGTAAGACAGCAGGAAATAACACAAAGGAAAAAGTGTTACATAATATTTATTTTCAACATCTCACCATGTTTTAAAATACGTATTGACTTCAATGATTAATTTTGTATTGAAAAACGTCTCATTTAATATTGCAATTTAGTGTATTTAGTTTCAAATGATTCACAAACGTGATGTATTGAAGTCATTGTATATTTCAAAACATAATGTGATATTCAAAACAAATAATCAATGTAGTAAATTGTAATATTGTTTTATTTCTGATAATATATCATGAATATGATCAGTTTCGATAGTCACTGTAGGTAAAAATTTTAAATTAGTTACAATACTCCTATGTTAAAATGAACTGCTTCGTTGAAAACATAAAGCATGCTTGGCTTCGTTCCTTACCTCCTGAACTATTAAATTTTGTTTCCCGTTTCATGTAACTATAGAAACCGTAAAAGCCCACTCAAACGACCTCCATTCTGTTCGTTCTTGAGATTGGGATCGTACACTTTCTTCTGTTTTCTCTCTCTTCATAGCTCAATGAAAATTAATGTGTATTTGTTAAGCGTAAGCAGAGGATTGAAAATCCGAAGTTGATTTCAAATTTCTTCTAGAAAAATAAGCACTATGACGATAGTGAAGGACACACATATTTCCGCTGCCGGAAAATTGTTACGGAAAGACGTGGAACATTTTGATTCTCATCTTGAGAAAATGTAGAGCCAAGTTTTTCTACAGTCTCTTCCAAAATATTATGAATTATAACACTGCATTTCCATTTTCGATAACTTTTGAATGTTGATAAAAAAGTATGTAAATTTATAAAATAAATGTTGTGTCAATATCCCATAAATTACAAATGTTATAAACATTTGTAGAATAAAACAAGAAACTTGTTATTTCCCTCAAACAGTTACAACAACTTCGCGCAAACAGCCGTGATATCTCAAATTGTTTTGAAGATAATTTTCCTATGACCAACTTAGGTGCTTACGCAGTAAAAACTAGCGAGTCATTATAATCGCAAAAGACAGTACCCCAAACCGAAGGCCGAGAAACATGTCAACAAGTATTACACATTTATACAAGCTGCTTTCGAAGTAACACAAAATCGGCAATTTCACGCTTTGCGATATATTGCACAACTTGCGCAGAGGTATTTAGCGAAAGAAAAATAGTCGCCGACTAGTAAACTACTTGAAAAACCTTGTGCAGTGAGTAATGATACGCATGGTTAATTTCGCACCAAACGACTGGAAATGTATCGTCTTTCCTTACGATGACGGTTGTATGGAGAATGGCGGCGCTGAACAGGCGATATACTCCAACTGGCGTGATGCAAAGATAACAGCGACTTGCGCACGAAGGCTGTAAAACAGCAAAACCAAGATATAATAACAGCACCTTTAATACTGGCGAAAGTAAATTTGCTGCCGCAGGGCACGGGTCGAAATGCAGTGCACTTGATACTTGACGTAGCCTGAAGAAGAAATCATTGGGCGTGAGCGATCGTGGCAGCCCGGCCACTAGGCTACTGTGGTCAATCCTACAACCCGGAATGTGCACGTCGAGGTGAGCGTACGCTAGAACCGAAGTGCACCAGTGCACGGTCCATTTGTATCCACTTGCCGCTGAGGAGCTGTTAGGAAACATCTAGGACACGCATATGAAGGTCGCGGGCAAGGTAACAAGCTTACTAGAGCTCGCGGGCACTGCGCTCAGGGAAATTGGCGCGAGATTTAAAACGATGGGTCGTACAAATACCTCTGGAGTGGCGGTACGTCACTTGATATTATACGCGAACGTTTTCTAGAGCCCCTGAATAAGTACCCCTACTCCTTTGACAGCATTAGTTAAACTAAGAATAAATGATAGGAACGAGCGTTGTAGATAAAATCTGATAACCAGAAATGTTCGCTCCCGATTAATAGGAACTATTTTGCACCGAAAAACGAACTAAAAATTGATATAAAATTCATTCTGACAAAATAACCAAACTCCCCACTTCTCTCGCAACTAGCGAAGCGAGGGCTCAAGAAAACGTACGCGGATAATACGTGGGCCATGACAGTCTTTGGGAGAAGTTACTTGACAGTTATTGTCACAAATTTAGCTATATTAATTCCCATTTTCCCTTTAAGACAAAGAAATGGTCCATTAAAATGAAATAATACATCAGTCCGATTTCAAATTCTCAATTGAGAGTAAAATTTAAAAAAATTGAATCAAAAGATTTTGTAATCTTGTTTGCTTAAGAGTGATATAAAAGTCGGAACTTTCTACGTTCAGATTAGAAGGATTAACAGGAAAGTATTCTTGTCTGTTAAAAGCGCTGTCCGTTTTTAAGCGAGATTTGTTAACTTTTTCAGACTTATTTATTTATTTCACATTATTGTTAAATACAATAAATAAGAACCGAGAGCGGTAGCTCAGCGCATCAACTGATGTCACTGCAGCGCCTCTGACCGGGAGGTCCTAGGATTGAGTCCTGACGGCGGCAGGATTTTCGACACTAGCTAGTGTTGAATTCAGTCGCTGTCTGGAGGAGAATTCTAGAGGCCGGCTGCTCTGATCGGTAGTTTTCCGTGGTTTCTCCGATCAACACCAGGCGAATGCTGGAGCAGTACCCTAACAAACGGGCCACGGACCGCGCGCGCTCTTTCCTTCCTCTTCCTTGTCCTCTCCTCTCACACTAACATGCACTACACTACCACATAGTCCGGGAGACCGCTCGGGAGCTTAGAGCTTGTCCCGGCTGGGATGGTGCCCCGCTGGTGGGAGAGTCCTGGTTAGGGGGAAACCCCACTAGCCGACGGTAGGTCGGCGCCGAATCTCACCATCCAGCGGGGGAAGATCACCGCCATCTCCCGAGAAAAGACATGCACTATACTTACGGGACTAATGACCAAAGCAGTTGACGTGCCCGGAAACACGAAAAAATCAGTAAATCACTCAATAAGTAAATGATTTAATAACACAAAACAAAAACAAGGAAAGAATTCTCCATTGAAACATATTCCTGTCACTTAGAAAAGATGTTTATATAAGGACGAATTTAGTATTAAAATAATAATCAAATAGTAATAAACAAGTAGTGAAGAATATAATCATAATATAATTCTCGGTTATGGATAGAAAAATCTGGCAAACATCTGGAATCTGGAAGCCACTATTCACCGCCTCGCGCCACTTCAGCTTGCGCATGTACACCCCTTTCTGGATTTTAAGGGGAAATGAGTGCTGAGTCAGGGGAAGTTGCCCGTGCTCTTAGGAGTGCCGGCCCCTCCAGGCGGGCAAGTAGCTCGTGCGGGCGCGGTTTAAAGTGCCCGATCTAGGAGTTCCGGGAGAACATGCAGCAAGAACGTCAGGTACGTGTCCGCAAGAAGGTATTCGTGGGCAGCAAAATGATGTGATCACATAGAAATACACTCCGTATATCTTGGTGCCAGTGCGGTCTCGTGACGGGGATTTTCAGGTGCCCACATGTGCAGTTGGGCACATTGAAGACTCCATCGCGTGAGAAAAGTAGCCTTATCAGACCAAACAAGCGCGCAGTGAAGTCATCTTCGTTTGCGCCGCGTTGCCACACAATATACGATCCACCGAGGAAGATCGCCATCCCATAATGTTTGCAACCGGCGTATAATGAAACAAGTTCTGTTCTTCTGCAGCGCTCGGTGCTACGTCCAACCTGCCAATGACCCGTTCACGCTCGTGGGCTCCCCCGTGCTACTTGTAAAGGTCTCCTCTGTTACAGCAAGTTCTTCGTAGTATGCATTAGAGCGTCGGATGCCGCTAATAAAATCAACGCTGACCCGAATGGTGCATACAATGCTACTATACTCAGAGTGCGAATAGAGAACAAAACTTATTAAATTAAAATAGTATTTAAATATTTTTATTTATGTGATTGAAAAATATTTAGAGAATGAGTCACACAACGTTCGCACACGCTTTTCAATGGTTGAATTAATTACAATGCAAGTTTTACAGAAATGCGCGAGGGAATGGGGCTACTAGAGTCTTGAATTGTAGACTATCGCTTTCGTTTTACGAGGTTTTGAGGTCAAAGGTTTTTAAATTGAACTAGAAATACATTTCGAGCCTTTTACGAGGTCGTAATTTTGAGTTTTGAGTGCTTTAAGATCTTTGAAAATTTTGAACGCCTTTTCTACACTACTACCTGGCCAAACAAGGCCAAACAGTTCTGCCCGGCGTTTGTGCCATGTACTTTGTACAGGAAATTGAGTCCATTTGAAATAAGAAATATGCGCTAAGGATTTCTCATCTTGATTGAAAAATAATTAAAAATAACTCCAAATCTAGATTCTACATTTTATGACTTCTTTGCTGCAAGAATTAACTGTTTTGAAACAGTCACGTTTATTTTACTTAAAATTAAATTTATTACAGTGACATACTGTATGATAATACAGGGATTGTGATACCAAAAATAACAATAGGACGAAATTATGATAGTATTCGAACAAAATCACTATGCATCTTGGGAAATTAATCTGTACATTTTAAAATATGACATAATTTCACAAAATATAAATAGCATTCCTTATTACAAACGATTAAACATATCTAAATCAAAACTGATCTTGTTTTTAAAGTATCTGCAGAATATCAGAGGTAGAGAAAAGTATTTAGTATAAACAACAACTAACAACTATTAGGTATTAGTTGAAATGCGTGAAAAATAACTAAATCTATTTAGTTTTCGATTGAAACCCTACCAAATTTTGTAATATCTTATATTTGCTTATTTTACGTCAATTCGAATTATTCGATGCACTTCAGCAGTTACTGCTATAGAAGAAAGTTACGGTTGTAAAGTTGAAAGTTAAAGTTATAGTGGTTAATTGCAGTTGCGCAAATATCTAATTCAACCAAATTTTTGTTACATTTTGCATTATTTCTCAGTATTCATGTTACTTGGAATTTTGTCTGTAACTATCATGCTATATTTACGGATACATAGATGTAGGAAATACCGGGTGTCCCACCAACTGTTCGCCACCCTCATATCTTCTCAACGGTTCACGATATCGAAATGCAGTTTTCGCTCAACAATGCAGAATCATGGGACAAGTAAAATGCCGTACAGATATTTCTCGTAATAGTTTTAGTTTTCGAGAAATTTAATTGTCTTTAATTTTTTAAATGGAACTGTATATTTTTTTCACTAGCGATGGATAGATCATAAAAAGAGGAATACAATAATATAACATTTGTTAATGTTTTGACAGTAGTTTGACTATAAAATAATACTGTCTGACAAATGATTTTAAATTAAACCGACAAAGTTTCCTTTAGTAGCCCTTGCAATTGTCGCCTGTGGGGAAGATGGCCTTCGCTTCGCGGTGCCACCGCCCGTATCAGCCTCAGCGCCGCGAAGGCCATCTACGCCAAAAGCGACAGTTGCAAGAGCTGCTACAGGAAATATTGTCTGTTTAAATTAAAATCATATGTCAAAAAGTATATTTTAATACTCAAATTTCTATCGAAATTCTAACATATAATACATCATTGCATTCCTCTTTTTATTATTTATCCATTGCTGGTGAGAAAAATATACAGTAACATTTAGAAAATCAAAGATGATTAAATTTCTCAAAAACTAAAAGTATTACGAACAATATCTGTACAGAGTATTACTTGCCTCGTGATTCTGCATTAAGTGAAAACTGCATTTCGATATCATGAATCGTTTACAAGTTATGGGTGTGGCCCATAGTTGGTGGAACATTCTGTATAATGATGCATTTTGAGTTAGACGGCTACTACTGTTAGGTGCAAAAATTAATACACATTACCGACTGAGTCAAAATAAAAGTTTTAGAAGAATAAGTTTTCATTCTTACCTTTAATTTGATTTCCTATGGAGTAATAAAATGATGTTTTATAATTCCAGATAGGTATAATCTATGATTACTTAATATATTACTTCTAATCTTTTTCAAAATCAGACCTCAGTAATGATACGAAATGAAAATTGATTATTTTTCGAAATCGCCTTATTAGTTATCCAAACTTTGAGTATTTTTAAGGATGCCATTTTTACTGATTTATTTTAAGCTTTAGTATTTTCATAAACTATTGTGTTGCCACTAAAAAAACAGTAAGATGGTTAGTATTATATTTTTTCCAAAACAGAATGTCTTTCATTTTACACGAGTGTATTTTAAAATCAGAAAACAATGAGTACATAGTATGCAATAGCTTATTATTACATTGCAACTATTTTAATATGATGAAATAATATTCATGGTGTTATTTAACAATGTCCCAACGAAAATCACTAATTGTACACTTTCTTATTTCTCATTTTAGAACAGTCATGCCAAAATTTTCCTGTAGGAGCTTCAGACAAGGGGCAACTTCCCCTCACTTTACTATCGTTGGCCATTGAAATCCAGGTAGGAGTGTTCACGTGCAAGCTATAGCGGTGAAAGTAAGCTCAAAGCGTGCTCGAAATATCACGAATTGCTTCACATGATAACCTGTTTGCCGTATGGGAATTAATATAGCTAAATTTGGGGCAGTAACTGCCAACTGACTCCTTAAAAAGACCGTTGCGAGTATCGGGAAACTTACCCTACACTAAGTTATTTGTACAACTCTTACTTTAAAATATGTTCTCGCAAATTCAATTAAGCTGATAACGTTGCGCGCGATCTTCCCGTACCTGTTTTAGAGCAACACGAGTGTATTTTAATTATTATTAGAAATGAGATTTCTGCAATATTTTTTTAATGGGTGACGTAGGTAGTATGTATTACTTGCGCTTATATGGGAGAAAATGGACAAAACGTTTGGACTACTTTAAGACATTTTTGTTTCATGTTTCTCGATATTGTAACCAACACTTCTTACTCAATTGAATGTGAATAAAAGTTTCAGAAACTTCGTATGCTCTCTAGGGGAAAACGTGTGTTTTGAAAACAAAGAATGCAGACTTACGTAGGGGCGAGTGGAGAGGCGTTTTTTGTTTCGTGGTCATTGCAAGATTTGCCGAGTGTCCGCGTCTATATTTCATTAGGGATGGAGATACAATATTGAAAGGTATTCTGTCTTTAAAAATTGAATTAAACGCTGATTTCTGTGATATTATTTGTCAACATTTGGTCAATAAATCTCCTAGACTCCCTCTAGCCAATATTTTAATATTTAAATTGGCTTTAGAAATCTTTGGTTTAGGTTCGTTATGGCCACGGGTGTACAAATTGGAACCTAAGTTAGAGGCGGAGGCAAAAATAAAATTAATTCAATCTGATAAATAGAAAATGAAACAATTATTTACAAATTCGTGTGGCATTATTATAATTTATTATCATTTTTGCATGTTGTGGAAGAAAGAGTGCCACTTCCAGAAAGAAAATTGAAAAAGGGACTAAAGTCGACTGATATGTCTCGAGCTGCCATTTCATCACTCCAAACATCGAAAGGAAGATATATCGGCGGTCGTGCTGAGCGCTTTATTCAAATAACCAATTGAGTGCCGCTGCCCACGAATAGAGGAGCTTGCCTCTCAAGAGCGTATGTGTATAAAAATAGCTCTGTGACTCACACGGTTGACTGGTGTGTAACCGACGCCCTCAATGAAACGTGCTACAACGGGGGTTAATCCCTCATCATCTTACGGTAACACGGCAGCTAGTCAGTGTGGGAACCCTCCATTGCACCTGACTAACTCCTCACGACTGCTCTGACCCATTTGAACCAACGAAATATTGTAGAAGTTTCAAAAGCGGGCGAAGCAGAAAAGAATGAAGAAACGATATCCAATGCTACTACTTTTTCCTGTTGTAATAAATGCTTTTAAATTAAGATTCTAAATTACTTAAATTTATGAGAAAGTGAATGTACATCATTTTTGTCCTAAAACAATACGTAGCGTTTGTAAGTTGTCATGTCACCGTTCTACTGACGTGCATGCATTTATAAGATAATCATTTTTACGTAGCACACCGAAACATATTTTAAAATGTGGTAACACGTGTATTTTTGTTAAATGGCACATTTATAGATTACTGTAGAAATCCTCTTTCTCTCAAATGGATTTCCAAAGTTCTTTATCAAATGATATCACGCACGAACAAGCAGCAAATCCGCTCTCTTTGTGATTCTGTTTATAGTTTCCAGGCGTATGCATAAGTTTTTTCCGGTCTCACTAAGAGATGGCTCCAGCAAACAGTACGCTGCGAATGAATTTGATTCTTCGTCAGTTTGTTCATTTGACAGTAACGTACCAACACACACAAGTTGAATCCGCTAAACACTAGCGTTTGTGTTGTATCGTTCAGAGATCATGACGACGTTTGTGCCTGAAAAATAATATTTGCAGCACACATTGCTTTTCTAATATAATCAAAAGAAAATGGCTGTAGAAAGTTATCGTTTGCTAGTATAAACATATGATGAACACATTTCAGCGATTAGAACATGTGAGACATGGTTTCGACAATTTAAACGTGATGATTTCAATGTGAAAGACAGTGCGCACTCTGGTAGATCGAAAAAGTGCGAAGACGAACAATTGCAGGCATTATTGGATGATGACCCAACTCAAACTTAGCAGCAATTGGCAAAAGCATTGAACGTGCCACAAGAAACAATCAGTAGACGTTTACGAGCAATGGGGAAGATCAATAAACTCGGTAAATTGGTCCCACACGATTTGAATGAACGGAAAATGCAAGACAATGCGCCGTCTCACGCAGGAAAATCAGTAAAGACACCATGAAATCGCTTTGATGTGACATCCTTCCGCGCCCTCCATATTCTCCCGCCCTGGCGCCAACTGATTATCGCCTCTTCGCATCAATGAGGCACGCGCTCGCAGAGCAGCACTTCAGCCATTTCAAGGAAGTTGGAAAATGGGTCGATAAATGGTTTGCCGTAAACGACAAGCAGTTTTTCTGTCATAGTATTTATAACTTACCTGAAAGATGGGCGAAGTATGTAGAAGCCGATGGCCAATATTTTGAATAAATAAAAAATAAATTCCACTTGAAAATTACGTGTTTTCTTTACTACAAAAGCAGGTAAAAAGTTATGCATACACCTGGTATATATTTCCTTCAAAACCAAAAACTGTTTTTTTCTTTTACTATTGCCACTGGTATATTGTGTTTTAATTTAGTGAACGGAAAATTTCCTTAAACGCATTGTCAATATTTTCTTCTTTGAAAAAATAATTTACTTGGGAATTTGTCTTGAAAACTGCAATTATATTGAACACAATCCATTTATTTTTAAATACTTGTGATTAAAAATATTCGTATTAACTCGCCGCTAGATAGGAAGCAGAGTTTCAGGAAAATTGTTAAAATAATTTAAATGTTCGGTCAGGATCAAAAACGTCTTTCAAAACTAAGTGAGCCAAATCGTTTTTTTGTTCATCTGAATTAGTATATTTTCAAGATATCCCACAATGCATGTGTAATAAAACCCTCATAACATTAGCAACCGTGGGATAGAAGCTTTAAGAATCATGATGCACGCAGCAAAAACAACGCCCCATTTCACTCAAGTTTGTACTACGTCGTATTATATCGTGTTTCACCAGGAAAGATCGCGCGCAGTCCGTGCCCCGTTTGTTAGAGTTAGGCTCCGGCATTCGCCCGGCGTTGTTCGAAGAAACCACGGAAAACTACTGATCAGAGCAGCTGGAATTCTCCATACGGAAGCTTAATTCGTCCTCGCTATCAAGTTAATGTCGAAAATCGTGACACCGTCGGGATCGAACCCTAGGACCTCCCGATCAGGGACACTGCAGAGACATCTATTCGTGCCCTGAGCCTTCTATGCCGGATTTTTGTGGACGGAACGATGACTTGTGCTTATCGCCGAGCAAAGGAATACGGGAATATGCGGCCGGTTGAGTCACCGAGAGTGCCGGCGAGCTCTCAATTCGACGTGCTAATAGTATTAGCGAGTCCTTCGCGATTTTCTCGTTGTTTTATGGCTTCGCAGCATCTATGGCCGATGACCGGACACCTGTATTGGGGCTGTTAATTTTTTAAAAGAATGTTAGAGTCATTTTCATTCTCTTCAGTTATTCTACTCGTAATCGACGGAAAGATCTGTCATCATCACTAGTCAGACTACTTTCTGAGATCATATTTCTCTCGGCCAAACTCAATCCAGCGGCTAATGTGATTGGTCGTCGGGATTGCAGTAATTAAGTCGCCGGAGGGGGCCACGCGGGAGGGTAGGGAGAGGGAGGGATGGGGGAGGCGCAGGCGCGTCAGGGGTGAAGAGGGGGGAGCGGGGAAGGAGAGGCAGGGTGCTCGCTCCGGCAGCCTCTGAGCAGCAGTGCGCTCTTGCGGCGGCCGCGGAAGGTAGTGTCGTGCGCTGCTGCTCTGCTCGTGTCCCCTCACAGGCTCCACCATGCGACCGGTGCTGCTACAGATGCTGGCGCTCCTCTGCATAGCGGCCACTGCCTCAGGTAGGCGGAAAAAAGAACATTTGACATTCATGACTTAAATCGACTAAAATGATTCATTGCAATTCAAGAGATAAGGTAATGCAGTGGTCTTGGTAAATTTATCATTGAATAATTCGAACAATAATTCGACTTATAGTTCAAAAGTGAGTTTATTGCTTTGCAATTCAATTGAAAAAAAAATTCAGTTTCATTATATTCGGATTATTAGAAGTTACTTTTTTAAGTCTCAAAAAATAAATTCTGCGTCATAAAACCGTCAAAACTATTTCTCAACTGACAGTTTCAACAATCGAATTGAATTTTTAGATAAGGTTGTCTATAAGGGGAAATACATCTTTATTAGTAAGCTAATGGAAGAGATCACTGAACCTTGTGACTTTGCAATCAGAATGTCCAATAGGAATGCATACGTCAAATGAAGTTTCGAGGAAAATTGAAACTCTTTGGGAAGTGGAAATAATTTGTGATGTGTGTTATCGAACTCGCAGCATTCAAATCTTTGCATTAGGTCAATTTTTTTCTTCGCAGTTATGTAGGTAGGAAGCACAGCTTAGGAGTAACGTAAATGCTGCCAATTTAATTTTTAATATATTTGTAGGAAATGTATTTAGTGGTCATTTGAATAAATCAAGATTCTTCTTTCTTTCTTTCAAGCAACTCAGATTTAGAAGATTTAACTGCAAATAATTATGTGTCTTACTACCACCATCACTTTCTTGATTTTGCTCTTTGTTGGTTACCGTAAATTTGCTCTCACGACCAGGACGTTTGTCGTGTTCTCAACCTTGAAAAAGCTGAATGCTTGAGAACCACTCCCTTCTCTATTATTCCTTAAATATTTTTAATTTTTATTTATAGAGGTTTTGAAACGGAAACGATTGTAAACAGAAGCTATTATCATTGAGTTTCATTGCTGCGGGACTGGAAGTTTCATTTGAATTGGAAAGTTTCCCTTGCTCCAAGCGATTTAGAACTTCAATGATTTCTAAATAAATGTTGGTAAAAGTAAAAACCAACAAGAGCTGTCTCAACTCAGTATTAAAGGTGAGAGGTAGCCTTAATAATGAAAATGATTAATATATATTTATTATTAAAAATAACGATAAAAGAACATGAAAATAGTATTAGGGATAAGAAATTAAAATGAATTCTATTTCACGTTAGAGGATGGATCATGTTACATAACAAAAATTTTCAACATTCTTTCACTTGGGTCAGGGAACCCAGGAAGTATCTACGTCTTATATCTGAAACTTTTGACTGAAATAAATACCTTCAAACTGTAAAAAACTAATGTTGAATCCAATATTTACCTACGAATCTAATGATCCATCAGATATTAAATAGTCTTTCGATCATTCATGACAACTTTAAATATTGTCCATTTAGCTCTTTGTATTTACAATTCCTTCATTGCTATTTAAAAAGACCTCTTTTTCCCCTTCCCCTTCTCCTAGTTCCCCCTACTCCCTCAACCCCTCCCTTCAATAGTCTTCTTTGCGTCTCATTCCACTACTAGTAGCATTCAAATCAACACCAGCTACATTCAAACACGGTAAGCTCTCTACGTGTGTTTCGTATAATCTCAATTTTCCCTCATTTGATTTAAAATCTACATAGTTACTATTAATCATTGTTGGTATCTACAAATATTGGTTTGTTAATTGGACAACCTCACTCGTTTCCAAAGAGTACAATTCACTGTATCAGATTTATTATTTCATAAAATGTGCTGCAGCGTACCTGATGAAGTGAAAAATTAGTTCACGAAACGTTATATAACCTTATTCAACAAAAAAAATTTCAAGTACGATGCAATAAAATTAATTCTTTTAAATTAATATTGATTTACTTTCATGGGGATAACTCTAGTCTCAAATAATTTCTCCTGCTGCCTCAAATGTCGGTTTCTTCCGCCCTTTTTCGATGCCTTTGCGCTGTTCTTGAACGGTTCAAGAACGAGGCCACTTCTCCGGGAGCTAATTTCCACCTTCTGTTATCCGATTGAAGTAAAGTGATTTGAGACAGATCAGCATCAGGCCGCGTTTATTCAGCCGGGAGCTTTACAACAACAAACGTTTGGTATTGAAGCACCCGATTGGACGACTGCGTTATAACTGATCTGTCACGATTCACTCTATTTAAATCGGGCAATAGCGTAGTGATGCGCTTTCCTATTCGTTCCTTCGCGTAATATTAGTCTCGCTGCTTCTAATTTTTGCGAAGCACACTGAACGTGGCTACTGAATTGTACCTTAAACCATTCGTGTACAGCGAAAGTTAACGGATGAGACTATTGATATTTTTTATGTTCCTTACTGTCTACGTAATAATTAATTGAAGTTTTTTGTCCAATACTGTGTTTAGAGGGAGTTTTGTCAATGCAGTTGATCAATAAGTTTGTTTAGGTTTTTTCATGCAGTGTATTAATTTTCTGTTAGTGTGTCCAATAAAATTTAAAGAACAATGAAAGCAATTTATTTAATAGAAACATTTTTATGGCTTTTAATAATTCTATCATTGATATACTTAATCTACCTAATATTATATTAAGAAATAAAAATAAGTCACGCCTTTCTATTTGCATATCGGGGGCCTTGATAGGCCAGCGAGCGCCCCCATTTCCTTGAAAGGGTAAAGAGGATGTCTGGACGCAGTGCGCAGTGCAGAACGCAGTTTGGTATCAAATAATGAATGTGTGATTTTGTTGCTAACTCTAAAGAAATAATTGGTGTGGAATATATTGGATTTGAGATAAGGTTGTCCATAATCAAATAATATTTCAGGTTTCTAAATAAAAAATAGGAAACGGTTATTTAAATAATTTTAAAATGTTATTGTATGACAGGTATTAATGTGTATAAGGTGTTAATATATGAAAGTAATTGAATATAATAATATAATAATGTGATCATTAGTATTTTTAGAAGAAAGAGATTTGAGGAATTCGAATGACAAAAAGAAAAACTTCAGTTTCCATTTTTCTGATATTTTTCAGGTTTCGAAGTAATCAAGAATTTGATTGAACCACAGTAAAATGAGTTTTAACACATTTAACAAGGACATAACCATTTAATTGTGGTGTACATTTGATAATACTCGTACATGTTACGGTTTTTGGATAAATATGTGGGGCTCGTCGATATTACCAAACGCTCTTGTCAGATTTAAATAAATGTTAGATAAACATTACACTTCACTATAAATAAATGTTATTTTTTAAATGTAAGGAACATTTTTACAGTACCAATGAATACAAGAATCTAGTATTGAACGTTTTGCTTAATATCGAGAGTGCGTACTAAAAGCTTCTCGTAAAGTTTGAAGGCGTCGTAGACGTCACAGAAAGCATACTACGAGCATTCTGGCGTGATTTCGGTTCATTGTCGTGGTGACTCAACGCTGTCAGTTGGCCTCGACATCCGTTGGCAGAATGGTCTGAGCCGTCGTTTTAGACAATGCGCTGCTTTCTCTGAGTGCTGTTTTTTGGCAGTTCTTTGGCGTGTGGTTCTCCTGCAAAAGTAATATGTTTGACGAGTGTTAATGCCGAACAAAGAAGTATTGTACGAATTTCGTGACTGTAGCAAGCGAGTAAAACAATTTTTAACGTACTTTATATATTTTAAAAAAAGACTGAAAATAAAATCATGTTCTTTAGCAAACATATTTTGTGTTCAGACTACTTGATATTTTAAATGCATAACCAATGCATACGAAAGTAAGGCCAAATATCACTGCATTATTTTTGCCTATTCAAGTAATGAAAAACTAACAAGCTGCATGTCCTATAATATACAATATTTCCACAAACTTGGTGCAGACATTTTCTTTGGCAACTCGCAGGAAAGAGGTGGAAGTAAACGCTGAAATTCTGCCATTTTTTAGAAGTTTCCTTATGCAGTGAACCTGACAGTAGTTATATGCTTATATAATTATTTCATTTTATTATACAAAAATTTAAGTTAGATTTGCTTCAACCTTCGTTTACGGCCAGAACATCGCTCGGTATTTAATGTTAAGCCTCGTGAATTCGCCTTGTCGGAACATACGTTCACAAATGGTACATATTTTGGACAATTAGAATTAAACTCAATAAACAAGAATTTTATTTCACGAGCTATTAATACACATTTTCAACAATTAGAATAAAATTGAATAAACATAAATTTTACTATGAACTGTTTTTCTTGAGCTTCCGAATCCCCCTCTGTCTCCTTTACCATTGTAGTTTAGATATGAATAAAAGATAACAATACTGGTTTTGATTACATTTGACAATTAGGATATTTCGACCCCGTGCAATAAAAAAATTTGCAATGAAAACCAAGATACGTATTAGATATAATTGTATTGCCGCTGAAATACCTCAAACTCCTCTCTCATTTAGCGAAATTAGTGTTC
Source organism: Teleogryllus occipitalis (assembly GCA_011170035.1). Classification (NCBI taxonomy): domain Eukaryota; kingdom Metazoa; phylum Arthropoda; class Insecta; order Orthoptera; family Gryllidae; genus Teleogryllus; species Teleogryllus occipitalis. The sequence continues at coordinate 48,400 of BLKR01009240.1, forward strand.
AAGGAAACTATCGCAAATAATATACACCATTACTTTCAAGACCATGACCCACGATTTGAGAATGAGACTACTGGAATGTTATGCAACATATTTTGCTTCAGCGTTTGCTACTTTACGTTTTGCTTCATCTTGCTGTTCATTTATCACTGGTTCAACTTCATTCGTCAGTTTAAAGTAAATGAAAGGCTTAGAGTAGTATCGAGATTTGCCACATCAGTCACAGGAAATCTCTCGCTTTTCGAAAATATTATCGCGATTTTTAGCAAAACGTGATTTATCTCGATATTACACTAGGTATTTGTTGATATATTCGAGAGATTTGGAATAAGATTAGCCACACTTCGACCCAAATGAAGATATTGACATTTATAAACAGCTGGAGAGTTAATGTGCCTGTGTTGCTTATATTCCAACTGCCCCAAGCCCTTCATATCATAAAGACTTCTTAAGGAACACAACAGTTATAAAATCAAAATAATATATCGGTAATTTATCGAATACGTTTTTATTTACGAATGATGTCAACATTTTGGTAGCCCATTTCTCCGTTTTTGTTAGTCTTCTATAGGAAAAAAAATACAAAATATAATTTTCTATGATATGGCCAAGAGGCCTTGGAATAAAAAGCGAATGCGACCCTGCTGCGTGCGAGTCTTGTCCGGAGGTTTCATTGTCAGCTGTCCGAGCGGCGGGCTTCCTGTCGCCACGCATTCGCCCTCTTCGCAGCGACGAGGCACGAGGGATGTGGGGATCTGTGGCAGCGCGGGCAGCATATAATGGCCCGGCTGTCTCCGCGTCGCATCGAATCATTCTGGGGAAACGGGAGGCGGCGCGACGCACTGCTTGGGCTGGTGGGCGGGCACTGGAGCCTACAAGGATGGGAGTTACTGCGTGGACGAGCCAGACGTGATGTACTAGCTTGGTTAAAACTTTAAAATGCTCGGAGCAGTCTTGAAGATACGTAAAAAAAAATTATTTGGCCCGAAATAGAACTAAATAGAGAAGGGCTGTCACGGGACACTACATTAATTGTCATTATTAATTGTTTTATTTTATTCTTTAACGGTTCACTAAAATTCAGTCTATTGTGTATTTGAATGTTCAGGTTCAGGTTTAGGTTTGTGTTTAGCGTAAATAGTTGGAAAGAAATTGTCAAGTATGAAGCACATGAAATGAAGAAATGTTTTTTTTATTTATTCAATAATATTAATATTATTAATTACTCCTACATCCAAGCTTCCTCTTAAACAATCATTGGTCAAATATTTGATAAATAGATTGAAAAGATGAGAGACGAATGAAGATGGAGCAGTGGTATATGGCGAACGAAAGAAGGGAAAGAGCAGACCCTTGAGAAGAAAGTCATGGTTGTCCTGTGAATCACATTGATAGACGGGGTCTTACAAACCATTCGAAGGTTTTTTTTCTTCACTATGTTCGATGCGGAAGGGCATTCTATGGGACAGGGCGTTTGTAGACACATTGGTATTTTACATTTTTGTTATAATATTAAAATAAAAAGCGTTTCCTAGACACATGGTGGATTAGATATTTAAATGTTTTCTATTTGATGCTGATGGTTATAATAATTTCATATTTTTCCCGAAAGGGTTATCTTGTATTTCTTTGGAAAGAAACTTTATCCTAACACTCAATTACTTTCAAAATGTCACAAATAGTAAGATTTGCACCACAGCAGTGTTTAATACATTTAATTTATTTCTTTTTTCAAAAATGCTGTATATTTTTTGGCCAAGACAGTCCTATTAGAGAAAAAAATTAATAAAAGTTTGATAAAAAGGACGAGTTTGAATAAATACTTTCTTACTAGTTATTTAACTTTATTTTAACTTTCGAAGAAATACATTTGAGATACAGAACTTATTCAAATTCATCGGAATGTTTTAAAGTTAAAGCAGCTATTCGACAAATTTGCGATAATTACCCTTTCGAAAATGAAATTTGAAGTAGAAACTATATAAACAAATGTTGGTGTTCTTTAAAAATCAAAATAATTGGCCATGTTATATATTTAACAAAAAATCAAAATTCTCTTTTCCCTTAGCCAGGTTATCATGTTTCTCGCACTTGCTAATAAGCATTTGATACTAACTCGTATACGATGCTTAGATGCGCCAGTGTTCATTTGTCATGAATCGTTCATTGGTGGACAATGCACTATTGAAATCCAATCAGTTTCACAGATGCGTTGTGTTATCTCGCTTACCATTGCCTTGGGCTGTTGTACTAACGAGAGGGGTATTGTGTTCATCCCCAAACGGGAACATGTGCGGATCATCTGTGCTTTCAAAATGATGGAAGCAGATGTCATTAACATTATTTCTTTGTTGAGCTAGAAAGAAGAGCTGCACATGACGGAATTAAAGACTTTTGATTTGTAACATGAGTAAGATGTGGATATCTGACGTGAACATTTTGTGAATTGAGCATGGAAAAGAATGGTAAGCAATAATTGAATATCCATATTAAGTTATTGATATTTACACAGGAAAACATTTTGTACAAACGTAACGTGAAAACGAAAACAACACACTGGAATGATATCTTAATAATTATTAAAACTGAGTAAATATGGAAAGTTAAAATGCAAAAATTATTGCGCAAATTAAAAACCTAAAATGATTTGTTTGTAGTAGCCTCTAGCTAATCCAGTGCTATATCTGGACTAGATAGTGATAGATTTGCAAAATCGCGGGATATCTGGAGGATTAGAAAATATGTGGAACGAACTTAAAAGCTTATAACAAATTAATGCTTGTAGGTACTGATTGTTCATTAACTTGATCAAGACAGGTGTCTCCTTACTTTTGAAAACGACTCAATCTTGAGCATGTTCAGTCATTTGTCGGGTGATGTTAGCAATCATTTGTACACATTAGACAAATAACTAAGCATGTTATTCAAATGTGTAAATTTTTTTTACTTATATTTATTCAAAGTTAAGAGTTTTATTTTAACAGTCTTGGAACCTCACTGATAATTCTCGCCCTCAAATGCAAACTGACGGAGCGAGGTCGCGACCCAATGTTGTTTGTAACGGACTACTCTTGCTGAGACCACCGGATTATTGGACGGGTCGGACTAGCTCACGGCTGCTTTATGGGAACGCATGTACTTTGTCAGTTTTTAAGAAACTTCTGATAGAACATCCTGCTTTATTTTGTGTACATGGATCTGTAAATATCTCTGAAATCATGATTAGCGAATTTGAGTGAAGACAAAAGATGTTGAACGTCGTCTAATTCGCCTATTTATAGCCAAAATTTTGGTCTTCGAAATTGTTTTGACTTTAGTAGCAATAAGAAACTCATTTGAAGATGCCTAAAAAATCTGGAAACTGAATGAAGCGATTTTACTATGGAACTTATTAATTTTCCTCAAAGTTATAAACTTTCAATTGTCTTTTTTTCATGTCATAACCTTAGATAGGTAGCACTTCTTTGAAAAAGTATGTTACAATAATATTGCAGCAGGTTCCTATGTTTCGTTGTAGGATAGAGGCTTTGATATCAAAATTGCTAAACTGTAATACGTAAAACTCTTATGCGGCCAGATGTGATAATTTTCTTGTTCCGCCCATCGATGGAAAGTGGAACATTTTCGGTATACCATGCTGGGTGCATTTGGAGGACGGACGACTGGCGGACGGATGACGGACGTCTCAATTGGCGAGGGGGGGGCAACAAAAAACCAACAGAATAAAATCTAAGACGTACTCTCTCGTACTTAGGGACTCTCGCACTCCTGTACTGTCTCTAGCTCCTGTATACACACACGCACACACACACACACACACACACACACACACACACACACACTTGTGGATACTTACGTACACATACACTAATAATTATGACGAAGTTGAAGGACATATACTAAAGGAATTCCTGAATGTTTGATAAAGTGGATTATGTTATTGATGTCTTATAACGGTGTCTTATAACAATAAGTTGTCTTATAACAAGTAAGTTGTAATTTAACTTTGGAATATTTTTTTCGCTAATAAGCAATAACCATTAATAACTGTTAATTTTCAAATTCAAGACTATTGTGCATTATGAGGGCAGTGGTGAATAGAAAACGTTCCTTTGATTCTGCTCTTATGAGCTATTGTCTTCAAGCTTCTTTTCAAATGCCCTCATGACATTCTAGATCTTATGGATCTAAGCTAAAAGAGCGTGGCGTGAGAGGTAAACTGAGAAGAATGGTGGGGGGAGAGGAGAGGAGAAGGGTGTCTGTGTGACGCAATATCGCCCCGGTTTCGGGTGCCCAGCGCCCTAAGTGCTGGGCGGGTGGGCGGTTACTGGAGCTGAGGCCGGTGTCTCTGCCGGTGTCGCAGTGGTAGTGGTAGTGGGGGCGGGAGCGGGTGACGGTGGTCAGCGCCCCTATTGGGACACGCTGGAGAAGCGGTGACACGCAATGGGCGAAAGGGGGTCTAAAGTCGGGTTTATAATATAAACCATCCAATTACTCTCCCTATTTCCCCTTAACGGAAAAATTATTAAATTACATATAGAAATGCAGTCAAGGCTTTTAGCATAACCTATTTTATAATGTTTTTTTGTTCACCATGATTATAAGTTATCTTTTTCATTGCAAACAATCGTTCACATAATGGTATTTTATGGCTCAGATTATGACTTTTGAGCTGTGAATAGCACGAATAATTGCGTCATCACACATCCCAGCGAGCGAATCGTGGGTCCTTGGCGATAAACCGCACAGCCGACCACAGTTTTCTCGTACGGCTGTAAAAAGACGCCACAAAGTTCAGTCCAAAAAAACTTCTCTTATAAATTTGTAATGCTGTTATACAAAAAATAGAGAAAGTAGTAGCTTATAATACTGTTTTACGGCATTAGTACAAATTTAAAAACACTCTTCTAACGTCGCTCGTCTTCAAAAGTGATGTAATAAAGCTTAAAATTTTAAACTAGTTGCATACTAGTTTCCCTTGATGCACTACCATAACTGTTTTGGTGCATGTAGGGTCAATTAAGAACTAGAAATAAGTGTGGAGCTAATGTGGAGTTGTGGAACTAGTATGGATTAATCCCAGAGCTTGTTGCTGAAACATATTCGCTTATGCTCAGATTTTCACTCCTGGACCATGTCCCTAGCTAGCTACCCCAAAAGATAAGAGTATATCATAACCACACTAACTAATTTTCTGTGTTGTGGATTTGGTTACATGAGTGTATTAGTATGTGCAAAGGAATATGGATTAGGCAGGAATGAAGAATAAAATTATGTCCGTGAATTACGATTGTTCTAGAATTTTCTCTTGAATCATAGAATTGCTCAGAGAAAGCACAAAAACGAACGACTAAAGCAATCGGACTTTCGATTTTTTTTCTACTGCAAAAGTTTTTGTATCGGGACACTCTCGAAACACAGTCGGATCCAGGATCTGGATCCTAGGACTTCAGTGTCTAGAAGCCTTATAAACAAGCTTTTGAAGCCTTATATTTACAATGGTTAAGAGACAGTTTGACACTTTTTCCATTATTAAATTATTAATATGAATTTTTTCCTACCTTGATCGCTTTTTATTAAAAGGAGTTCGAATAATAAGCATGTTGAACGTTGTGAAGAATTCCTTTCCTCATGGAAGAATATATTTTAGAAAGATCTAGAGTTTCCTTTCGATTCACAGATGCTTTTTGTTTCGCAAGAACTCTAATTGTACCCATTACATTATAACGTTGCTTGCAAAGGAACTCTTCGTTTCAAGACTTACCCTCGGTTCTTCATTGAACAAAAGAATACTCTTGAAGGAAAAGAATACAAACTGTTTTGCCAAGAATAGTCTCAAAGCCTTAAAAGAAACGGTACGATCGTTTCTGTGATTTCCGTTCCAGATTCGGATAACGGAACGAGAGACATGAAGGAAAAGCCGATAATGCGGACTATCGAAAGAGGATCAGTTTCAGTCCTCTCGCCTTGTGGCAGTGGGCTGAATTCTCGATATAGGTGGCAAAATTCCAAACATGTCACGTTCATTGAAGATTATCGTAATTATTGTTATATATTAGAGTGGAGTTTCACAATAAAAATTATAGTTCAATGACTATTCCAATTTATAGTTCTAAAGCTTTCAAAATTTACAAAAAATATTATTAAGAACGCTTACTTTGCATGGATTGTTTGTATATTTCCAATGTCATTTAATTTATTAAGAATTTTTAAATTATTCATTTTTCTCGGCAAAATCTATACAAATATTTCAAATGTCGATTGTTAAATTAATTTGTTAAATTCCATAATATTGTAGGTAATAAAACATTTGCATACAACCAGTTAAGTTTTGTGTGCACCACGGGCGTTATTACATGTTTTTGCCCCTCAGGCGACTTCCAACCCCTCGGGTTTGGAAGTCGCCCTCGGGGCAAAAACATCTACTTAACGCCCTTGATACATAAATAATTATAATGTTAATGTTATGATTACGTTCAAATCTGACTAAGCGAAGCAAGCCTTCAGTTTACATACTTATACAATTTTGGGAGATGCGGATTTATCAATACTGGACGCGAGAAAAAAAATCAGACATCAGAGGACGTAACTCCCGAAAGAGCATATTGTTTGATCGGGGTATTCGTAATAACAATTTTTACAGTTTACAAAATATAAGCCATTACCAAGAAAGATAAACTGGCGATAATGAAATAAAATCTACACATTTTAATAGTTCATTATTTTTGATCAACTATTATCCTGTAAATTTTTAAATTCTCGAGCCTATATCCCAAAATTGAGTCGATTATTACAATTTATGAAATGTTGAATTTGTCTTGGCAGAGTAACGACTTAATCTCCGAAAGATTGAGATCTATTTTTGCTCTTGTCATTTCTCCTCTTTTTGCATTTAAGGAACATTTTATGTACTCATCAGTCTTACGCATAATGCAATATATTGTAGGAAAAATAGCCAACTACACAACTTTCCATGTGATTTCAACAGTGTCCTGTAATGTTTGTAATGCAGAATAAACAGGTTTTTCGTACTTTGGTAGTTTAAATATCATACCCTTCTAGTATTTTACTCGTAGTTACGACCGTCTTTACCGTATGAAGCTTGTAACCAACAATACCCATTATGTGATAAAGGCCGTGGCCGTTATGTTGTTAATTACTTTTCATAATAGTAACTTCTTATAAGAAAAAGAACACGAATAAGAAGCATGTTTTCTTAGAATATGTGAACATTCACGCTATCTTCAGTTACAACTCCTTTGTTTCGATTGTTCTTAATGAACGGCCAACAGTTAAAATCCTTGACGACGTACCGGCAAAGGTGACTCAGGGGATCAACTGATATCACTGCAGTGCCTCTGATCAGGAGATTTTAGCTTTCAAGTTCCAACGATAGAATTTTCGACACTAGCTTGACAGCTAGGTCGAATTCAGCTGCTGTCTGAAGAAGAATTCTAGCGGGTCAGATGCTCTGATTGGTAGTTTTCCGTGGTTTCTCCGATCAACACCAGGCGAATGCCGGAGCAGTACGCTAACAAACGGGCCACGAACCGCGCGCAATCTTTCCTTACTCTTCTATCCTAACCCCTTACTTACGCTCTCATATATATTCCCCCACAAGCCGATGTAGCTCGGCGCCGGATCTTGCCATTCAGCATTGGAAGATAACTGCCACCTCCCCAACACTTACTGGACTTAGCAGTTGACTCGCCGTGAATCACTAACCAATCAATCAAAACATTCTTAACGACAGGCATCCACTAAGAGATTTCCTAACAGTTCGGTTATCTCGCTGTGTGAATGAACACTCGGCTCCACTGTACTTAAGTTCGTGCGTGGGCGACGGGAAGCCATTAGGCGGCCGGTGGGTGTCGCTCTCCTTGAGCGCCTGGGCTTTCAGCTAGGCGGGTGGCGCGGCGCAGCGGGGACTCAAATATTCATGCGGATCCGAAGAGAGGATCGCGCGGGTGATCTGTTTGGACGGCGCGCCGCCATCGGCGCTTGCCTCCGCCATGCTCGCTCTCGGCAGAGCTCTCCGCCGAATCCCCCCTTCGGAGGAGTAAATGTTCGACGAGGAAAATGAAACTCTGTGGCTGAATAATGTAGCTTTTTATTTATAAACTGTTTATTTCTTTGAATATTAAAATATACCAACCTGGCACAATATGCTTCTTGTCGGGGTATGTTCATTACGTACATAGTTCATGGATATAACTTACATATAGTCAAATTGTCGCTAGTTTTTAGAGTGAAAACGTCGAAACGTTTTTCGCTGTCGGCTTTACATCAGAAGTTAGTGTGTTGCATATTTAACGACGTGCGTATACTCTTACTTTCCCCTTTTCCTTGCAGCTGCAAAGTAAAGCATTTTCGTGGAAGGTAGGTTTGAGGTTGCGTGCGAGATTTTATGTTAAGCGAACCTTTCGTCATGGTCTCTCTTAAGGGATGTGGACTTGACAAAAAAACAAAAAACGTTCATATCTGTTCTATATATTTCGTCGACACTATATTGATAAACAAATGCGTGATAAATACCGGTACAGTGAAGTACTATGAACTTAAGAGTCTGTTTCTTTGGAAAATTCAGTGGATTCAGTGGTTTTTATTTTGTTTTACAAATCATAATTTTTTACCCATTATTTGCATTTATATATTGCGAAAAGTAGTGCAGGTAGATGAAAACGATGTTCATTAACTTCTGAAGATTTTTAGCCTACATCTCTGTTCCAAATGTTACATACCTTCTCGTACCCCTGAATGTATAAAAGTGCATTTGAAATTAAGTACTCTAGGCAAAATAACTGAATTCATCAAGGAATAGGTTGCAAGTGAAGATACAAGGAAGTCGGTGTTAGTTGTTTTAATTACGTACTAGTGAGAACCCATCAAAATTTGACGGTGATCTGAGATCAATGTAAAATACTGTGCCCAGACTAATGTTCACAATATGTTGCATTGTTTGGATCTTCAGGGTACAACGAAGATATTCTGTGATGAGTTCCCAAAATGTTCAACACGTATGGTCCATGACCAGGTAGCAATGTAATATCGGCACCAAATTACACAAAAGAAAGATCACTATTATATTGACGCTTATTATTTCTAAAGTTTTTTGATGTGTCATCATCTACTATAAGCAACTGTTTGATTTCTTATGGCATATTGCTCGAAGGTGAACTTATTTTCCCATTTAAGCAACACAGAGTAAAGTGGATTGCAGAATTTTTCTCACATGGGAAGTACAAATCAGAACAAAATTGACATTTAATAGACAACGACCCAACATAAAATGAAATGACATCACTATCACGACACCTACGCTTTCTCTTTCCCTGCGTCCAGTTAATGTACGTTTGCATCTTTTAGGCCGCGTGGGCAAGGATTCGGAATTCGACATAACCTGTGAACAACTTCACTACTTCAGTACAACCGAGCAAAACTCACTATCCGAATGTTCTCTACAAAATACACTACAAAAGCAAATACATGCCAACTGTCAACATCACAATGCAATTATTACACTGAAACAAAACCTTGACAAATTTTAAATAAATCACAACAATCAAAATAAAACATAAAGCAGCGCCACCATGAAGCAGCCGCTCTTCGGAAAAAAGACAATTGACTATTCATAAACGTACTATTAAAGAATGATTTAATTAATTAATTTACACCATAAATGTTGATGAATCAACACAAACAATACATGACAACACATCTAGGGATCACATTCTTTCATCTAATGGAAAAAATACTACAATCGGTTTAGTAGAAGCTCTAAACGAAGCCATGGCAGAATACCTTATTTTTTTAAAATATATAGATATTGAGTTTGTCGGCTCTTTACGAATTTACACGATCTTGAAACATGAAATAAGATGAATTAAAATTAATTTGGTTACTCTTATTTTATGGTGGAAGACAGTGTATTGCATGATGCAGATCTGGAGCAACAAAGTATATCTTCGAGCTAAAAATTCCTTTTCAAATTTTTGTTCGAAGGCGTCATTTATGTTAAAGGTCCTTATACTTGCTGTAAATTTACACGAGAACGGTTTTACTTGCCTTCCGAAAGAATATGAATGAATTAAGTATCTACTTTCAAAAATTGTATGATTTTTGGCGGTATCGGTATGGATTGTCCAGCATACTAACCGATCAATGAAACATCTTAATTTATTTGTTAGGGTAACGTGGAAATTGGTTGACAAAATATTGCAGAAATATTAATATTGTTAACATAAATCTATTTGTTTTTACTTCTTTGATTATTTAATTTTTGGAGGAAGTTTAAATGCGATTAGGAACCTTTCTAACATTAATCTAAAACCGAAAAAAATAACACGAGAAACGTTGCTTAATTTATCCCTTGTAACAAAATGTTATTTTTGTAACAAAGTAGATCCATTTCTCGCAGTATTGTAACGCATTTAATGCATGACTTGGAGATGTCTGACAAATTATCGGAAATCAAGATACAAAATATGATCAATATAAATAGTAATACTTTTAGAATCACAACAAAACAGACCCCAAAAATGTTGCATATAATTCTAGAATCAAATATTAGAAGCTGAATCAGAAAATTAATTCTAGAATCAAAATCTGTTTAGATGAACGTATATGAAGAGCAAACATTCAAAACGTGACGCGTCCACTTCATTCTTTTCCAATTAAAATGAAAAAATATAGCACGAATTTTACACTACTACACTCCGTATATAAATCAACGAAAAAAATACTACTCAATGTATTGTGAGATATCTCATGTTTTTTGGAAATAAAATTCTAGGTAAAAGGGCAGAAGAGCTTAGTTACTGCCAAATGGACTTGTCAGCTTTTGAATGTTTGCTGCTCATATTACAAATTTTAAATATAGGAAAAAATAATAAAAAATTGTTTTGTTTCAAAAACGGATACATAGCCCATTGTTACAAATAAATTGGGAATAGGACACAACATACATTCCCAAACCAATAAACTAGGGAAATATTAAATTGAAAGAAAGAAAATATTTTTACTCAGGTGAGCATTCACTGCTTCCGACTTTACGTCCTTTTTCATTTGCATTCTGCATTTAATCACAGTAAAAACGGAGTTAGGAATATACGACATTGATACTGCTTTTTGGTCCCACCGTAATATCTTTACGTCCAGGACGGAGATCAATGCTAAACTGCGCTCCAGTTGTGAGCACACGTAGGGCCTGGCAGCAGGTGGCGCCCCGCGCTCCCGCGAGGGAGCTGCTCCTCGTCTCCCGGAGATGGCGCCGTCAGCCTCTCTGCCGGCTCAGCGGGCGCCCCAGGGACACCAAACACTAGCATCACGGCTCGGGGCTTGTTTATTCACGCGCCGGCCGAAGGAGACGGATGACGTCTCAGGAGAAATCAGGTGTAGCGAGCATATCGCGCTGTCCCCGCCCTAGCGCCCGTGCCCGTTCCTTGGCCCGGTCGCCTCTGCGCCACCCACTGCGCCTCCTCCCCCCGCGCCACTCCCCGCGCCCTCCCGCGCCTCCCCCCCCGCGCCCACCGCGCAACTTCCCCCCGCACCTCCTCCCCCCGCGCCTCCTTCCCCCGTCCTTCCTTCCCCCGCGTCTTCTCCCCCCGCGCCTCCTCCCTCCGCGCCTCCCTCCGCGTCTTCTCCCCCCGCGGCTCCTCCTGCCCCCCGCGACTCCTCCTCTCCCCACGCCTCCTCCCCCGATCTGTTGTTTCTATATATGTAATAGTTATTTTGATTTGTTTAATTTGATTTATTCAGTTATTAAATTTTTGAATTATTGTTTGGACATTGTTTCGTGCAAAGTTCCACTTATTGGAGACAACTGACGATGCGTTTTTGGATTGAAACCACCCGTTTCTGAACTCGGTCCGCCTGGCTCACATTGCGTAGATTACCCGCACGACACAGAAGTGTGTGCTCTGGAATGGTTGCAGCTTTTTCGGAAGGGGCACACAACTATTGGATTTGATATCGTAAAATTTGTTTGCGAAACTGAATGTTAAGGGTACATATATTTTTTGTACGTTTTCAAATGTTTACGCTATGCGTATAATACACATAAAAGAATGCCAAATTTAATAATGTAAATTACGTGTGCAATGGAAAGGAAAACCAGGCAGTAAAATGGCTTCCTTTTAAAATCCTATTCAAAATCTATAAGCTTAAGTATTTCATCCATTTATTGCACATTTCTTGTATAGTATCTCTGCCACCAAATTTCTTTTAAGTGTATTATTCGATGCAATTCACTTAACAGCTAACAAAACGAATTAATTTTTGATCAAACATTATCTTTTGAAGTTTATCCGTAACTTTAATGTGCATCAGCACAGAAAGTATCTCAAATTTTTGAGCATGGAAGGAAAATAGTGCGACACAACTGAATTGTTGTATTTTTGTCAGTTGTATGAAAATTGCTAAAGCATGATTGATAGACAGTACAAAAGTGAGGAAATTATTGTTCAATAGTTAATAAATTTAAGAAACATTACCAAAGAAGCAAACTAGATTTAAAAAATATATTTATTTTCTAATTCTTTGAAAGATTCGATGCTAAAATGAAATTAAATTTAACCATCCCCATCAGAGTAGCATCTGTCAGTTTCATGCGAATTTAAAAGTTAATTCAATTAAAATTTCATCATGTCAAAGGGGGAGGGCGTAGCAAGGATTGGGAGTGTTGAGAATGCTCTTTTTGTTATTACTGGTAAATACACTTTTATTACAAAAGTATTTAACCAGCTTAGTTGGGTCAAGGCATCAATTAATGTTACTGCAGTGTCAGACCGAGAGGTTCTTGAATTCAAGTCCCGATTGTGGTAGGAGTTTGGACACTAGCTAGATAAGAAAGTCGAATACAGCCTCTGTCTGGAGAAGAATTCTAGCCGGCTGCTCTGACAAGTACTTATGCGTGGTTTCTATGATCAATATCAGGTAAATGTTGGATACCCTAACAGACAGGCAATGGAACCCGCGCCATTTTTGGTTCCTTTCCCTTGTACTATTCTCATCTCTTACTTACACACACTTCCATGTACTACACTACTACAGATGCCAGGGGACCAGACTGGAAGTTAGAGCTCGTCTCAACTGAGGTACATTCCTAGTCGAGATACATGGATAGGGAAAATACGCCAGCAGATCGGCTCCTGGATAATGTTATCAGAGGAAGATTACCGCCACCTCCCGCGATACAAAGTGTACTATCCTTATGGCAGTAATGACCTTATTTGTTGGCGAGTCCGGAAAGGCTAACCGATCAATCAACGAAAGCGTTTGTCTGAATCTTTTGTTATTCTGTGAATTCTGTTAACAAACAAATAAAATTTCCATTGCAAAGATGATTACTGTATTTGAATATAATTTTTCATATATTATATAGCTCAGTATCACACTATTTCTCTTAGTTCACATTTTTGCAGTTTATGATTCCAAATCTTAGTTCACGGAAGTTAGTGAAGTAGGTATCTCCTCAAGATATTATATTTTAACTATTTTGCACCAGACATAATTGTATCTTGACATTTATTTTCTATTTGTCCGGGATCCGTTTTCGAGAAGATTCTGTGGACAGGTTTTATTGTGCACCCCATTGTCATGTTAGTTATACTGGATAGGACCGTCAAATGTCACGTGGCGACCTTCTCCGCTCCGTTGGGACGCCGTCGGAGGCGTTCGCTTCGAGCAGTCTGCTTCTCGTCTGTACCCGCCCCGCCTCCTTTCGGCCCGGCCGTCCCGACCGCCGCCGCCGCCGCCGCCGCCGCCGCCGCCGCCGCCGCCGCCGCATTTGCCGTTTAGGGGCGAGGCGATATTGGCGGATCGACCGGGCACCCGGCGCAAAGGCCAAAGTTCCTCCGGTGCCTCGCCCGCGGACACCGACGGACGCTAGCTCAGCGCGGGACGGGGACCTGTTTAGAGACACGTGTTTGCGCGGCTGGGCTCTGCCTCCCTAAGTCGTCCTTGGCGACGGATGTTTGCTGACGCGTGGAGCTGGGAATGCCGTCCGTCGAATTAGAGACGAACTTTGAGCTACCGAGAGCGGTTTTGCCTCAAAGGGAGCTTGCCTTACTGGTCGGAAACCCAGAACACGGAGTGAGGAACGAATTAATGTATTTTCTATAATTGCATTTATTGCAATTGCGATTGCGTTTTTAATTTGTTTGAAATAGTTTATAATTTATGATTTACTTCTAATATAATGAATTAGGGAAAACATTTACAAATTTGTTTCAACGTAAGGATGCAAATTCTGCTTATTTTGTGTATACATGCCTTGTTTCTTAACAGCCAAACCTTTTATTATTTTCTCCGTTTTATGATTATTTGTTTAAAATAGTTGACAACATATTAATACTATGCTTTTTTATTTTGCGAGTGTATTGATTTTATTATTTATTTGGATTTGGGAGCCACTTGACTGATGAGATCATTGGCGCTATTCAGTGATGATCAAATGAGTAGATGATGGTGGTAATGGGGAAATAGGAAGCAAGGACAAACGTACAAGAAAAACTGCCGAGAGCTCGCGTTTCCTTCCAAAAATTTTACAAGGATGGGTCGGGAATCGAACTCGGATTTCTGCGGTGGGAAATTGAACTAGCTATTAAGCTACAAGTAAGATTAAGAGCATTAATAAATTAAAATTTATTTAATGTTGGAGTAGGGAGAATTAAGGAGGTGGGTATCTTAAGAATCTAAATAGCATATTTGTAAAAATATAAGTTTCGACTCAATCCAAAAATATAATCTAGAGTAAAAGTTTAGCAAAATCGACTAACTGCAATCAATTACTCAAAGAATCAGAGAGGAGTACATTATTTATATTATAGTTATCAATAACGCACAGTATCACAGTAAGGAAACAGAAACTTACAAAGAACAGCAGGAGAATTGACACAGGAGAACTCAATGGATTCTGCAAAGCTTTTAAGGGACTATCGACTGAAATCTAGCGTGGTATCTTGAGTTAAAGATTTTTGAGTTGATTATAAGATGTATTGTTATAAATTTTTTCCTTCGTGAAAAAAATTTCATTTTATAAATGTGTAAAATGGGTAAATCCCTTAAGGCTTGACTTGTTTCCCCGTGGGGGGAAAAGTTTAAAGGGAGCCGAGGACCGGAAGAGAGAGAACGTTTGGCCTGTGCACCTTACTCCCCAACCACCGCGAGCGTCTCTCGCCCGTCGCCAACTCCCCAGAGCGGTCGGCGAGGGCGGGGGGTGAGGGCCGGGGAGGGATTTTCCATATCGCTCGCGGAGAGGTTCCCGTGTGCTGACACGAGGTCAGTGAGCAACGGCCCAGATGCTCGCGCTGGGAGCGAAGGGAGTTGCGGTGCGGAGTATCGACAGGTCAGGGGGGGGAGGGAGGGGGAAGGCAGCTGTCAGTGCGGGGGGGGGGGAATGGAGGGAAGACGTCCGCGGTTGTCACCCGCAGCTGCTCCTCCTGCCCCCGAGGTCCCAGGCGTCCGTCGGCGGATCAACGGGCAATGGTGAGAGACTTGCCGGGGGCGCGTCCCTCTGCGTGAGCGGTGAAGTGAACTGTTTGGGCCCATGTGCCCAAACCTCCTGGCAGTCTGCCATTGTAGAGATGTTCTTAATACGAAGAAACAAATTTGTTTTTTTTAAATTAAATTTATTTATAAACGCACCAACCACTTGATATTAGCGACTAATACAGGTATTATGTTACTTATAGTTTGATTACAGAAATATTTAACATAAACTGTTTAAAAATAATTTTACAATGTACTTTAACCAATAGTAAATAAATATTTCAGAGGGATAAATTTATATAAACAATGAGGTTAAATATATTGATAGACTTCAAATTTCGTTATTTTAACTTGATATTTGGATGAATGTAGAATGGCATCATGTTTGAACCCAAATAACTGCATTTGATGGTTATATCTGGGGCATACTTCAAAGATGTGATCGTAGTCGAGTTTGGAAATGCAAGGTCATATAGGGGGAGATGGTTTTTGTAATAGGTAAAGATGGTTTAATTTGGAATGCTCAGGTTTTTTATTCGTGAAAGTACATTGCTTTAAGCAGCAGTGTTTCTCTCTGGGAACGGGGAGGCTGCAGGTATGGTGTCCAGCCCACTTGTTTTCTTATAAACAACTTTTCATTTATGCTGAATTTCAAATGTATTTTCGTTTGTTTACTTACAGTTAATATTTATAACGTTAACTGATATATTGAATGTCATTCATTAATATAGAAAATTAGAAAAAGCTGAATTTTTGAATATGTATTATTGGCATTTGGGACAGGCTGAAGTCCCTTGAGGATAGGGTATTTTAAGATTCCGAGCGACTCATGACTCAGTTGAACTAGTAGCTTCCCCTCTAGTTTGTTTTTTCTAGCTCAATCGGTTAATTAGCGTTGTTTTTTCCTTTTCCATAATTTTCATTTCACAATTGCGAATTATCGATATCCTTTCCATTCCACGGATGGATATATTTCATTTTGAAATGGCGACTCTATAAAATGTGGAACGCTTAGACGTGCGAAAAATTATCTAATGTTTAATTTGCATAAGATGTAGAGGAACATTTTTTCTGAAGAAATACAATTGAGAATTATGATTTTTGAACTTACCTTGAAAGTATCAGAGTAGCAAGTGGATATCTAGATGATGTATCAAATTCACGTTCTAAATATCAGTGTGTACTCTACGTTGCTGAAAGTGTTTGTCAAATTGTATTTTAGTATTTCAAAAATTCGGGCATATATTTGAAATGATAGAATAATTGGAAGCTGTCATTTTGTCAGGGATATTGGTGTTTTTAAGTCATATGTTCATTTTTGTTCCACAGTTATATAAACATTTTTAAAGGTGAATTAGGTATAGTTAGTAAAAGTTCATAGTGTCACCTTAATTGACATACCAGAACCCCTCCGGTTCGAGGAAAACACGAATGGGGGAGGGGAAGTGAAGACAAACACCAAAATAAATCGAAATATAATTAAAGGAATTTTGTTATACATTTAAGAACTAATTTTACATGTATTTAACAATGTATTACAAATATTTTCTAAAAGCTTGTTTTAAAATATTTTCAATTTGAGACATGGCAAGGTCATATATCTTTGTCTCTATTATTTTACGGTCTTTTCCGAAGGGACACAGAACGCTACATCATTAACAACTAGTTGAATATTATGTTGATCCGATTGCACAGCCTTATCTACAGAGACTAAAATAAGATCTGTGGCCGGCGCGTGGGGCCGCCCTGAGCGCCAGCTCTGCGGCGAGCGCGGCGGCGGCGCCCGCCAGCCCGGCCGCCCACAGCACCAGCGCGCCCGACACGTGCTCCAGCGACAGGCGGTGCGGCGCCGACGCCGCCGCCTGCAGCGCCACCATGCGCGGGTCGGCCGCGTCGCGCAGCGCCGCCTGCTCGCGCAGCGCGTTCGGCCGCTTCCGCACCTGCGCACACGCACACGCACACCCACTCTCGTGCTCTGTACTTTTACTTTCCTTAGTTGTACAGTGCGGAAGGAAAGTCTCTCCGTAGTGTAACCTTGCTGTGTGCAACACACATTCTGTTGTGGTACGAGCTGCGGCTTGAAAACGTAAATTGTGTACTCACCGCAATCATAATAGCTGCTGGGATTGTCCTCTTCACTGGTTTCCCAGTGATCTTTTTACTGCCATCGTAAACGCATCTTTTAATAGGAGGCCCTGATTCTTTCACTGCGGAGACACTTTCCTGGCGCACTGTAATTGTATAGTATAAGTTTTATAGTGTACTTTTACTTATTGCTACAATTTGCGAGAGGATTTTTTTTCTACAACACGGTGTCATAGCCATACTTTCTTTTTTGGGGGGTGGCAGGAGGACCGGCCAACAATCAATCAACACAAATTGGACGAAAACTTTTCCACGTAAGAATTTACGAAGTATTGTCACATTTTATTCACAAAATAATGCGAAATACCGGTTTCATCTTTTAATATTTTCACGATACAAATACACAATAATAGAAGAAAATTAGGCTGGAATATGTTTATTTTGCGAAAGCTTTAGACCTGGTAAGTATATGTTAACACTCTAGACACATACACGACCTCGTAAATATTTCTCCATTATCATATGTTGTATGTACTCTCCAATAAGAAAGCGCACTCCGCCTGGTTACCCAAGAAGTGTAGTCGGAGAGGGCGTGGTGCTTACCTCCCTGGTGATGGCGGGCGCGACGAGCCCCGCGGCGAGCAGTTGCAGCACGCGGCGGTTGAGCGCCGGCAGCAGCGGCCAGCCCTTGCGCGCCAGGTAGCCCACGTGCGAGCTGCCCAGCGGGAGGCGCGTGGCGCGCAGCCGCTCCGCCGCCAGTCCCCGCGACAGCAGCAGGCTGCCTGCGCACGCCCATGCACTTCATGTAGATCTGCCTCGCTCCAGAGCCAGCTCCAGTTCCTTGGTGCCTTAGTTTGTTCGTTGGGTCGGTTGCTTGTTCGTTGGGTCGGTTGCTTGTTCGTTGGGTCGGTTGCTTGTTCGTTGGGTCGGTTGCTTGTTCGTTGGGTCGGTTGCTTGTTCGTTGGGTCGGTTGCTTGTTCGTTGGGTCAGTTGCTTGTTCGTTGGGTCAGTTGCTTGTTCGTAACTTTGATACGGTTGGTCGTATGTCGTTTTTTCGTTCATACATCTACCTCCACTGAGAGGCCAACCTACAAAAACAGGCTGCTCCCCTCGCATACTAAGATCATCCTCTATATTTATCTGTCACTTCCTTGCTTTAATGTTCATTTGCTCTTTGTTCTTTATTCAATAGTATGAAGAAAATTCTAAGTTTTCAAGAGAATGAAATTTAGTACCCAGCCCTTCCACAAAAATCCATCATATAAAGAGGAATAGTATTCTGAATATTGCAAATACTGATAAATTAGAAACATTGTAGAATAGAAAATTCAACTTAATTTACGCGCTTAAATCAAAACATAAAACCATTTTTCAGAGTGGAGCGGGAGCAGATGTTTGCAACTGCAGAGTGCAAAGATAAAGTTTCCGAAGCTTATAGATAGTATAGGTAGTTTACCTTGATTATGTTCATTATTGTTTCTCCATTATTATCGTGATCTTTTTATCGTTTAAAAGTAAGATCGTTTCCTATTCCAAGGATTTTCTATTAATTTTTATTTAATTTTTCTGTAAAATTTCATAGACGATAAAGGTCCGACGATTGATATGAATTCTATCATTATTTTGAGGGAGGGGGGGCCAAACTCTGAATTTAAGAAATACTGCGGTAAATATTATAATTTGTTAATATACGGCGAAAATTGCATGTGAAAGGAAGTAAAGACACATCAATTATCTCTTAACATGTATTAATGGCACATGTATGTGAACGGAATGGAAATAATTGTCAAAATTAATTATTTTCAAATCTAAATATCTAGAAAATATTGATACCGGTGTAAATTAAAAATTAAATTAATTAAAAACCGGTGTCACAGTATAAATGAGTTCTTCTAAATAATTTAATATCGATTTCACTTTAGTATCTTTTCTGTACCTTTCGTTATTAATATTTTAGTTCATTATGACATTTTGTTTTTGTGTTGCTTTTTAAGGAATTTAGTTTATGTTCTTTGAAGATAGAGTAAGTAGATATATCAGATTTGACAGAATTGTCACATAATTATCTCAATATTAGACTACTATGAAATAATTTGTTCTTATACTTTTTTTGTGAAATGGTTTTTGAAAAAAGGGCTTAAAATTGCTCATTTAAAAAAAGATTAAGACCTATTTCTGTTAGTTTTGAATCTACGACATTTATTGCACTCTACATTATTGTAAATAGTGTCCTGAACCTAACCTGACAAAAAACTCGTAACAAACAAAACATCGCAACATGCTGCTGGCACTATACTAGCAGATCCCAACGGTTACAACAAAATTTATTCAATCAAAATGTCAGAACAAAAAATAAAACGAAACAAAATTTGACATTTAAAATGTAGTGTGGCCGCTTTATACGAAATTTTTTAAAGTGCTTTTTAAAACAACTCCCCGAAATGTTACACATATATAATTTTGTTCAAACAAGATTGCACAATTTTTAATGTAAAACTTGAAAAATTGATTTAAAAAATCACGTACAGGTGTCCCTTAATAATAATAATAATAATAATAATAATAATAATAATAATAATAATAATAATATAATATAATAATAATAATAATAATAATAATAATAATATAATAATAAAATAATAATAATTATAATAATGGAAAGCTACTTTGAGATCATGGAGAAGGAATGATAGTTGCATATCATGTCAGTGTTTACTGCGAGAAGAGTGAACAGCCCGTGAGCGTGAAATGCACCCAATTCGTAAGCTTTGAGAGTTACGGAGTCGTGCGGTATGCGTTTGTCTACGCATTTTTGCTGAGTAACTGTGTGTGCGCGTGTGAATGTAGGAGATGAGCTTACGGTCTTGCAGGCGCTCGCCTATGAATCCCCAGAAGGCGCCGGCGTGCGAGAGGCGCGCCATCTGCTCCTCGGGCAGGGTGCGGAAGTTGGCGACGACGGCTGCGAGCGCGGGGGAGTCTGCGCCGCGCAGCGGGAGCAGCCACGTGTCCTCGTTGCCCGACCAGCGCAGCCCCGCGCGCGCCAGCTGCTCCACCGTGTCCAGCGGCGCGGAGAACCTACGCAGCCCCCGGCAGCGACCAGGGGTGGCTCAGTACCAGTTGCCTCAGAGTAAATGCTACTATTTCCAATGGTTTGTAGGGTGGGGTGGTTATAAATCGCAGAGGAATTTTAGTTCTCGTTCCTGACGTTCACAGCAAGCGCCCTTCACTATATTCCTCTTTGTTCACAGCGCGATTCACATTTAAGGGGACCCGGAAGGCCTTGTACCTACAATGTTAAATTCATGGAGCATTATTTTACAAACTATATACACTAGAGAATTGATTTTGAACTGTAATTTCTTGGAAGAATTTTAAATGTTTTAAGAAATTTTAATTTTTGTTGAATATATGAATTTTTAAAAGTATAAAATGTTAACACATTTTATACAGCTTGGTGAAGAATGCAACAAACACTAGGTCTTATAGTTTAGGAAATAATGTTCCTTGTATAACAAAAAACAAACTTGAAGAAATCAGGCTTTAAAGCTTGACATGAATTTCTAGTATATTCCAGGTTTATCTGATGGATTTTCAGTCACTCAACGTTTTCTCTTCTAGTTTATTTTTCACTGATGTCAGCGAGTCAGGCTTGTTTCTCACACTCCAGTAGTTTCCTCCTATAGTTTCCTGATTTCTCTCATTGTAAAGTAAAAATCATTTGTGATAATTTCACATTGAAAACCACACCATGCATAGCAAAGTCGACGCGCATCGTTTTATTTAATTTAAAATATACTTAGAAACAACGTACAGATAAAACAAATGCATAATTGAAAAACGGAAATATTGAAGCTTAATAATTCACTAAAAAGTGAAAATAGTTACCTTTTTTTATTTTTCGCCTTCCGGGTCCCCTTAACGGGTAATTAATGCTTGGCTACGCATTTCCAGGTTGAAGACGAGGCTCGGTCCTCGGCCCTCTCTTTGACATAAAATATCCTCGAGTATCTGTGACGCATAATTAACGTCTTTTACACATTCTGACTTAAAAGGTAGTTAGCGCTTCGCTATGCATTTTCAAGTTGAAACCGAAGATCTAGCCCTCGACCCTTGCATACCTTCAAACATTCGTGAGTCTGTGCAGTCCCTTATTTCCGACCGTTTTTAAGCCAAAAATGACATTAAAAAGTGACGCGACGAGACCCATACCAGTGAACATGACAACACGTAGCAAATGCGCTGGTACCCCACCAGTTTTGCCACAGGTTGACTATATAGATTGTGTCCCAAGTGCTCAAAATCCAACGCGCCTGATAGCGCTTTAAAGAGCAGGGACGATAACTAAAATTGGTCGCAATTTAGAATAATTATGCACATGGGGGGGGGGGGCTGAAGATCACTTATCGTCAACGAATGTGTGGTGAGAAATCTAATAACTAAAATGTACTTGTGACATTTGTCCCTGATTGGATTGCAATTCGTCATGCACTGGTATTCGGCCAGTTCTCCTAGAGTCCCTCTTCCTTCCGTTTCCATGCTCCTACGTACGCTGCTGAATAAATGACAAACTCCAGACACGCCCCGCCCGTCCGGGGAGAGCGCCGGCTGGCGGCCCGGCGTACCTGGGCACGGCGAGCTCTGCGGCGAAGCCCGCGGCGTAGGCGGCGGCGAGCAGCGCGAAGAGCTCCGAGAGGGCGACGAGCAGCGCGCGGGCGACGCGCGAGTGGGCGGGCAGCGCGGGCGCCGATTGGCCCAGCAGCGTGCCCCACGCCACCAGCGCCGCCGGCCCCGACGCCCCTGCGGCGGTCAAGCACGTCCCGCGGGTCGTCAGCTGAATCCTGGTGCTCAGACGGTTGGTCAAATTGTGAAACCGGGAGCGGTAGCTCAGTGCATCAACCGATGTCATTGCAGTGCCTCTGATCGGAAGGTCCTGAGTTTGTGTACCGACGGCGGCAGGATTTTCGGCACTAGCTTTTCAGATGTTCGAATACAGTCGCTGTCTGAAGGAGAATTTTAGCGGCCGGCTGCTCTGATCGGTAGTTTTCCGTTGTTTCTTCCATCAACACCAGGCGAATGCCGGAGCAGTATCTTAGCAAACGGGCCACGGAACGCGCGCAAGCTTTCCTTCCTCTTCCTTCTATCCTCACCCCTTACACACAAACTTACACTAACATGCACTACACTACCACACATGTCGGGAGACCAGTTGGCGACTTAGAACTTGTTCCGGCTGTGGCAATTCCCCGCTGATGGGAAATACTTGGTTGGGGAAAACCTTCAAATTGACGATAGGTCAGCGCCGGATCTCGCTATCCAGTATGGGATCACCGCCACAGCACGATATAAAACATGTACTATACTTACGAGACAAATGACCTCTGCATTTGACGCGCCCAGAATCACTAACAATCAAACAAAATGTGAAGGAGTGAGTGAGTTTTATTTTTGGGCCAGTCAACTGCTGAGGCCGTTAGTCGTTAGTCTCCTAGGCGTGGTGCATGTTGTAATCCGGAAGGTGGCGGTATTCCTCCCCTGATGGAATGTGAGATTCGGCACCGACTTACATGTTGGCTTGCGGGGGATTTCCTCATCCAGGTGTCTCCCCGAGGGGGGACAGTCCCACCCAAGACAAGCTCTTAACCTCTCGACTGGTCTCCTGACGTGTGTGGTAAAGGGTGCATGCAAATGGTGCATGTGAGGAAAGGTCCGCGCGGTCCGTGGCCCGTTTATCAAGGTACTGCTTAGAGATTCTCCTGGTATTGATCATAAAATCACTTTTAAATATATATCAAAGCAGCTGACTGCTACAATTCTTCAGGCGGTGGTTGAATTCAACACGATCACGAAGTTAGTGTTGAAAATCAGTCGTGATCGGGACCTCTGCCGAAGCAACGATATGAGATATGATTTGATTTAGAGAGAAAACACACGGGAAACACATTTTGAAGTTTCTCATATCGAAGAACACTCACATATGACAGATGTGGAGTCAGCACGTCCATACAGAATGATAAAGAAAAAAGAGAGATATAATTAATGAGACTAATAACAGTTTATGAATAGAAGAAAAAAATCTTCTATATTTGTTCGCCCCCCCCCCCGACAGATGATAATTTGACTGGAATTTTAAACGTGTCGTTACACACACGCTCACACACGCACGCACACGCATACACGCACGCACGCATAGTATACACGCGCGCACGCACACGCGTGCACGCTCGCACACACAGGCAGGCACGCGCACACACACACGCACGCACGCACGCACGCTCGCACACACACACACACGTGCACGCTCGCACACACGTGCACGCGCGCGCACACGCGCACGCGTGCACGCACACACGCGCACGCGTGCACGCACACACGCGCTCACGCGTGCACGCGTGCACGCACATACACACGCACATGCGTGCATGCGCGCACGCACATACACACGCACATGCGTGCATGCGCGCACGCAAATACACACGCACATGCGTGCATGCGCGCACGCACATACACACGCACATGCGTGCATGCGCGCACGCACATACACACGCACATGCGTGCATGCGCGCACGCACATATACACACACGCACACGTGCGCACACATTCCGTTCGCGTTGTCCACTCGTTGACGTACCCGTGCCGAGCAGCTGCAGCACGGCGGCGGAGGCGACGGTGGCGGCGGCGGTGACTGCCCAGAGCGCCGAGCTGAAGGGGCGCGCGGGGGCCAGGAGCACGCCGAGCGGGTGCGGCCGCGGCGCCAGCACGATCAGCTCGTTGCGCAGATGAGGCACCGCCTGCGCAGCGGCGTTTGAATAATCAGTGCAGAAGGTCACTTAATTAAACACTACGTTACATGATAGCGACTGAAATGTTAACTTATAACTACTGGAGAGATATTGGAACATATAAGAAATTCAGTCTTCCGGGTACGATTAGGCAAATTTTCTGAGGAAGGTGTAAAAATATTTGTTTAGGATTCAGGTTCAGAAATTGGGATCTTAGCAAGTGTGAATTTTCAAAGGGCTGAATTAATTTTCAGGTATATGATAAATAGTTTCCAGGTAAAATACAATTTGAATTAAATGTTGTAAATTACAAGTTGAATATTTGTTATATAAAAGGGAGCATTTGTTGTTAATATACTAATATATGAAACTTGTAGTTTCCCAATAAAGTGTTAATTTTTGCAGTGTTTATCAAAATAGGGCTCATGTTTAACATAATGAATTCGATGAGTTATGTTGGGGGTTATGGCAATACGTAAGATAGTATCTATTTTGTTACGTTAATATTTTTAGTTCTATTTTTTATCTGGGACTGGGATTGACTGGTTTTAATATGAATACTCAAATTTGGTTTTGAAGGTAGATATAACCTTATTTGCCTAGTTTCAGGGATAGAATATTCTGGTTGGTGTGGTGGTTTATTGTTTATATTAAAAAAAGTATAGATGGATGACGATTAGTTTAAAAGAAAAAAATGCTGCAATTGTATTTACATTTATGTTAATTTTAAACTTTGTGGTCCAGCTGACAAGTATTTTTAATGAAGTTGCATTTTGATTCTTAATTCTTCAGGAAAGGTTTCCGACAAGTCGGTAGCTGAGCCATACAGATGTTATTAAGAGTTCGTAGATTTGGTACCTAGAAGTTGTATAATGTTGGGTGATGTCAACATTTAGAGAGACCACCTTTCATTGACCTTCCTTCGGAAAGATGGTTATTAGCGGCTATTGCGAAAGTAATTTTAATGAAGAAATTTTTAATAAGTTGGTTAGTAGTATTGGGTACATATTTTAATAAATTTGTATAACAATGATTTATGACAGGTTGTATCACAAGCTTTTGTGATGTCTAACAGTAGATAGAAGTGTAAACGTGTTTTTGAATGTTATTTAATTCTTCAGAGGTAACGTTGAGTAGAAAACAGAGGGGTGTAAACGATGTAAGGGTTCTAGTTCCTGAAGATTCATCATTAAGAATTCATCTTGAAACGAGAGTTACAAATTTTACTCGCATCAATTGTAAATATGTCTTCATCACATTATTCCCACGCAATAGCTGGAGGAAGGGTAACGTTCTAATACTCGTATGTGAAATGTGCTGTCGTGGAGAATGCGTTGGGAATCAACACATTAATGAAAGGGGAATCTCTGGAAATCCATAAGGAGGGAAACTTATTAATACATACTCATAATTGAGTTCATAAATATTAATTATCAATAATAAAAGTGAACAATAGAACAGTGATGTATTAGCGATATGTTGGAAAGAATGATGGAAACGTTTTAGAATATTCATGCTGAAATATTTTCGATAAATTGCTCAAGTGCTTTGTTATGTTTGTCACTATGCATTTAGTGCCTTCGTAGTTTTGTATAAAATTCTGACACGCGCATTATGCGAGCTGCAAGAGTAAAGAAGCAATTCACATACGGAATATTAAATGATAATATGAATGCATGAGGGTGGGACTCTACGCACGTCCGTAATTTAACAATCCATGACGACAAAAAAGCCTACAGTGCTTTTAGACATGATGAAAGTAGTAGACGAAGCGTAAGCGTCTACGGAAAGTAAAGAAATTCTTTTAACTGTTTACGGTTTTTTCCACAATTTCCTTTGAAGTCCACTACATTGCCGAGTGGACTTGTGATTTGTATGAAATTGATGCGTTGTAGGAAATAACTATTTAGTTTGTCCACTAAATTCTAAGGCGTTTACATTTTAATTGTTTACACATTTAAATTATTTTAAAATATTCATTTAAGTATTACTTGCAAGTAAATTGGTATTTAATTCAGAGGCTTTTAGAAATGTCTGCATGCTCATAAGCTTTCTCATTGGACATTCTTTCTGTTTTGACGTTGAAATGGTGACCACAAGAGTAAATAACGTTGCTGCGGAGGAGTATTTGTGGTCACAGGCTGTTTGAATCTTCTGACAAATTATGAGCTTGTATAGAAGCAAGGACACACGATGCTTTTGAAAAGTATTCTTTAATTTTTCAAAAAGATCTGTACAAAGAAGAAATCTAGTTCAAACATGAAACTTACCATATTTTTCTTATAACGAAACAAACATTATTTTTCCTACACCTACGCTGCATATGAAACTTCGTCGCAAAACGTGGTTTTCTCCTATATTGAAAGCACAATTGTACAGATGTCCCAACAATATATATTTAGCGATGTCACCGTTTTTCGTAATAAAAACTACAAAATGGTAACAAGAATAATAAATAAGATCTTGTATTGCACAAAATGGTAACTTTTACATGTAAAAGATCAGAGTCGGTGAAAGTTGCAACTGGCATCATTTATCATCTATGATGAGAGTGAGATACACAAAGAACAGAATGGTTCTAGGCGTTCATTTGTTAGAAACTAGTAGTTCTGCATCATCACATACTTTCTCGACATTTCTTCAGCATGCACTATGTACAAGGAAAGAAAAATAAAAAAATTGAAGCAGTTTTGGAGACCTTTTTGTAAACAATATTTAAGCAAAATTTACTGAAAACTTATATTAAAAAAATGTCTATGACCTTACTTCAAGATCGACTGAGAGACGAGACAGACTGAGAGACGAGACAGACTGAGAGACGAGACAGACTGAGAGACGAGACAGACTGAGAGACGAGACAGACTGAGAGACGAGACAGACTGAGAGACGAGACAGACTGAGAGACGAGACAGACTGAGAGACGAGACAGACTGAGAGACGAGACAGACTGAGAGACGAGACAGACTGAGAGACGAGACAGACTGAGAGACGAGACAGACTGAGAGACGAGACAGACTGAGAGACGAGACAGACTGAGAGACGAGACAGACTGAGAGACGAGACAGACTGAGAGACGAGACAGACTGAGAGACGAGACAGACTGAGAGACGAGACAGACTGAGAGACGAGACAGACTGAGAGACGAGACAGACTGAGAGACGAGACAGACTGAGAGACGAGACAGACTGAGAGACGAGACAGACTGAGAGACGAGACAGACTGGAGAGACGAGACAGACTGAGAGACGAGACAGACTGAGAGAGACGAGACAGACTGAGAGAGACGAGAGAGACAGACTGAGAGACAGACTGAGAGACGAGACAGACTGAGAGACGAGACAGACTGAGAGACGAGACAGACTGAGAGACGAGACAGACTGAGAGACGAGACAGACTGAGAGACGAGACAGACTGAGAGACGAGACAGACTGAGAGACGAGACAGACTGAGAGACGAGACAGACTGAGAGACGAGACAGACTGAGAGACGAGACAGACTGAGAGACGAGACAGACTGAGAGACGAGACAGACTGAGAGACGAGACAGACTGAGAGACGAGACAGACTGAGAGACGAGACAGACTGAGAGACGAGACAGACTGAGAGACGAGACAGACTGAGAGACGAGACAGACTGAGAGACGAGACAGACTGAGAGACGAGACAGACTGAGAGACGAGACAGACCGAGAGACGAGACAGACTGAGAGACGAGACAGACTGAGAGACGAGACAGACTGAGAGACGAGACAGACTGAGAGACGAGACAGACTGAGAGACGAGACAGACTGAGAGACGAGACAGACTGAGAGACGAGACAGACTGAGAGACGAGACAGACTGAGAGACGAGACAGACTGAGAGACGAGACAGACTGAGAGACGAGACAGACTGAGAGACGAGACAGACTGCGAGACGAGACAGACTGAGAGACGAGACAGACTGAGAGACGAGACAGACTGAGAGACGAGACAGACTGAGAGACGAGACAGACTGAGAGACGAGACAGACTGAGAGACGAGACAGACTGAGAGACGAGACAGACTGAGAGACGAGACAGACTGAGAGACGAGACAGACTGAGAGACGAGACAGACTGAGAGACGAGACAGACTGAGAGACGAGACAGACTGAGAGACGAGACAGACTGAGAGACGAGACAGACGGAGAGACGAGACAGACTGAGAGACGAGACAGACTGAGAGACGAGACAGACTGAGAGACGAGACAGACTGAGAGACGAGACAGACTGAGAGACGAGACAGACTGAGAGACGAGACAGACTGAGAGACGAGACAGACTGAGAGACGAGACAGACTAGTCGGGAACTTTAGGCCTCATCCGGCTAGGGCGGTGCATCGTGTGGGTATAGTGTGTATTGTTTTTCTAGCAGCTGAGGAACCCCACTATCTCCGGGCTATAATATGCACTACACTAACCTGACTAATGGCCACGATAGGTGTCGAGCTCGGAATAAATGCTCGCTAATCCACTGGAGAAAATTTCCAGCAAGGCTCTCATGAATGATCTTCCAGTCGCCGGTGATCCTGTCGGCCACTTCTGACAATCGTTTCGACTGTTGATGGGAAATTTTTGCATCCTTTTTGACTTCCGCCTGAGTGAGGGAAAATACCTGAGCGAGGAAGTGGAGGTCGGCGGTGGTGTGGAAGAATCCGGCGGAGCCCATGTCGGCGACGCCCTGGGCCATGAGCCCGCGTACGCCCCACGAGGAGCCGTTGGCCAGCGCCTTGCCCCAGAAGGGCCAGCGGGCGTCGCTGGCCAGGCGGCAGGTGGCGCCGGCGCTCGCCAGCCAATGCGTCAGCAGCGCCAGCTCGAAGCCTCCGCCGCCGGGGAACGTCGTGTACGGCGGGTAGTCGAACGTCCCCACCGTCACCACCTGCACG
Source organism: Teleogryllus occipitalis (assembly GCA_011170035.1). Classification (NCBI taxonomy): domain Eukaryota; kingdom Metazoa; phylum Arthropoda; class Insecta; order Orthoptera; family Gryllidae; genus Teleogryllus; species Teleogryllus occipitalis. The sequence goes on from BLKR01009240.1 coordinate 77,649, forward strand.
CGCAACGCGGTGTAAAGGCCGCTCCACAATAGCCCGGGAACGCGAGCGGGGACGCGAGCGTTAAGAAAGTTCTCAGGCAGGCGTTCACAACACGACGGGAACGCGAAGCTTTCGGGAACGGGAACGATGGTCATCATTTATCTCAGCCCGGGAACGCGAAGCCTCTCGACCAATGAAATTGCAGCAAATGGCGGCGAGGCTTTCCAGCTGATCGAGCGCGCGAACTCCCGCGCGACAGGCGACACTGGTCCCAAGCGGAATTGAGTGTGCAGGGCGATACTGAGGTTAGAGCGTGAAATTGCAAGGTTTCGCAATTCCACGCTCTAACCTCAATATCGGGTGGTTTGAGGCGGGTTTTGTTAGTCATTGTTGATTTTTTAAAGTATTTATAGTACAATTGTTCTTCTATTCATATTAATCCTTAGAATTAACATTTCCAAAAATTTTTAAAAATGTTTTGTACATTGGAGCTGTTTGTTTATTAACAAAATTTTAGATTCTTGTAGTTGTATTTTTCGTAAGTTCGTAGTAATTTTGGCATTCTTTGTACTTATAATTATATTTTTCTAATTAATATTCTTTCGTTAAGGTATTTTTATTTGTAGCAGGTCACGCAAACACATCAGACAGATGGCAATACAATGAGTAACACAGCATAGCTAAAAGTTCTTTGGTTTCGGCAACTGTTTTTAGAAGTTCTCTTTTTCTCCGCTACAGATTCATAGCGCTGTTGCCTCTTCCCGTTGACGTTTATTGTGAAACGCACGTACCTCCCGTTCCCGTTCGCGGGCTATTGTGGAGCGGCCTTAAGGCGACGGTCATGGAAGTGGAAACTATTTGGACCCAAATTTCGATCAGACGATGCCAGACGGACAAAGGAGAACGAAGGTCTTTGTCCGACAGACGATGTTTTCGGATGTCGTCGGAAGAGGTTATTCGGGTTCCCTACGACCGTTTCCATTCATCAGCACGTGTTGGAATAAATTTCGCACATCGAGCGGAAACGTCAGTTATCGGCGACCGAAATTTCGTTCAAAATCGGTTCCACTGAGAACAAAATGGCGGTTACAGTGGAACCTTATTGGACCAAACTTTTGGTCGCAAAACTTCGGATGGTGTCGTAGAATTTGCTGGATTAGCTCAAACACGTGCTGGTGAATGGAAAGGGTCTTTGCGAACCCGATTAATATCTTAGGACGACGTCCGAAAACGGGTTGTCGGACGAAGATCTGTTGCGTTTGGTTCTCTCGGTTCCATTCACCCTAAATCATCTGGAGAGACAAGGGGAACTCAATACATGTAGGTTGTCTTGAGCATGCGTGCCAGCTGTGGCATTATGGGAATATTCGGGACGATTTTGAGTGCAACAATCGAGTGGTTTCGGCTCCCATTCTAATTGTGGGCAAACCACAATGAAACTTGTGCAAAACACATTACTGCACTGGTCGTATTAAAAAATTAGTAATCATAGTAAAGATTAGCGTTGCAATAGTAAAAAATGTAAAGGATGCTATAACTCTACGACGTATATAAAAGTGTGCGAGGAGATAAGAGTATGTAATCAGTATATCAATATGTTAACGTCTGTAAGTGCATACGTTGGGTGATAAATCACGACATTCAAAATAGGCTTAACACAACCAATGAATTACGTGATTAGCTTGGCTATCCGGGAGACGCCGCGTCCAGGGCACAGGTGCCGACGTTTCGATCGCCATTCTGCGATCTTCCTCAGGGCGTAGTACTGCGCCCTGAGGAAGATCGCAGAATGGCGATCGAAACGTCGGCACCTGTGCCCTGGACGCAGCGTCTCCCGGATAGCCAAGCTAATCATGACTCCGGCCGTGGAAGCCTACGCTCTCAATGAATTACGTAATTTTAGCGATGTTTCGGACTCAGTTAAACTGTGGCCACCAACAGTATAAATGCAAGAACAGTTTGGTTCACATAATCCAAATTATAAGAATTTTAATAAAACATGTTTACATTAGCTAGACCTCTTGTTGAATGACATGTTTAACTTAATTTAACCGAAACGTCGGTAAAATTACTTACTAATTCTTTGGATTTATTAAGTCTGTTTTGACCCTCATCGCGCACTAATTTGGGAATCATGACTTACTATTTGTAAAAGTTTGTTTTTGATTCAAACTCGCAAGAAGTTTCAATCTCCTGTTCTTATTTAGGTAGAAATGTGGACCGTCATTCCTAAGCGTTTGTGACAGATTCGAGGACCGATAGTGGATCTAGTGGGTGCGTGCCTGCGTGCTCACCCTGCCGCGCAGGTGGCGCGTCTGGTCCGGAAGCAGCCGGTCGCAGGAGGCCGGTGGCTCCCAGCGCCCCAGCATCCGCGCGCGCCTCGGCCGACGGCTCGCCCACGCGTGCGTGCTCACGCACAGCGCACGCCCGCGCGGCGCGGCGCCCAGCAGCGCACGCCACGCCGCACGCTCGTCTGCGCCTGCGCAGTGCGGGGCTTCCTCAGGCGGGAAGGTCTTGGAGGGAGTTCGGAGGTGCCATTAGAAAGGTGGGTGAAAGAAAGACGACCATCTTAAACTCCGTTGTTACTGGAGTCTCAGATGTTCGTGGTTAGTCTCGTGGAACCTGTTAATCATCTGACGACGACATATACATAGCACTGTTCTGGTACAGGCCAGGAAATTATGGAAACTCTAGCACAATTAATTTCGATGCGTCGTTGGGCAGCGAAGAATATCCGTTGCTTCTAGTTAATTTTGAGTTTGTCGATAGATCGTGAAGCTAATTTTGTTTACGTTAAATCACTAACTCTAAGATTTTTACAACGTATGCATATCTGCGCGTAGAGAAGGAAGCAACGTTGTTTGGGAGGTTTGTTTTGAGGTTACACTCCCACTCTTTGACCACAACTCCCGAACTTTGTGGAATTGAATCTCTGGTTAGCTTACATAACAATATTGTCAATTATTCAAACTCTTAATTCGAGGTCGAACCATTGTTGAACATTGACGAGATAGCAATTAGGATAAATAATGTTAAATTTTTCTGATGAGATGTTAAGTGTTAAAGGTAAATGTTGAAGGATAGAGTTAATAATAATAATAATAATAATAATAATAATAATAATAATAATAATAATTTACTTTCGAGTACATGTGGATTATGTAATGCTAACTTCTGTTTCGTACTCTAGATGTAGGTATGCATAGGATGCGCGGATCTGGAAGGAAGTGATCAGATGTAATCAGACAGCAGCACTTGTATATAATCGCCAAACTGAAAGTAAATAAATCAGATCTAGTTATTGGACTATTGGTAAAGTTATTGAACATCTCGTGTACCAGTGATAAATATTTCGTTTTTCAGACATAATGCAATATTATTAGTCATAACACATCCTTTATTTATAGTAAAGATGTGACTAAACCCCAGTTAAAAAATAAGAATCATTAGCAATGAAATGTTACGGGGACGAGGAAATGAAGAGATTTGCAGGGTGGATGAGTCAATCTTCTTTGTCAGGAGGATATGAATGAAACTTGATCAATCCAAAACACATACGGTATTGTGTTCAAATACATGGACTTTTTTGAATCAATAAAATTGTCCTTCATAAAAGTTCCAAATTACTTTGTTTTTCGACAATAAAAACCCATATTCCCATTTGTAATGACATTTGAAAATTTGACACCGATGCCCTGATCAAGCTCATTTTGATATCCGTGTAAACGATCGGTGGATCACGTAAACATGTCCTCTACTACCCTCAAAACTTGGCTTCCGTACCGTCACCTCGGGAACAAAAACCCGCCGCCAGTGCGTCAGGAAAGAGCTTCCACTCCTCCTCCCTGAAGAGCCTCCGCGGGTCCGAGGGCGGTGCCGGGGCGGGCAGCACCAGCAGCATCTTCCTCGCTGCGCGGGGCCGCGCTCGGGCGATCGCCCGCACCAGCGCGCGCAGCCATGCGGCCGGCGTGGGAACCTGCAGTAGGGATGCGACATGAACAAAACGTCGATGTTCACATTTTAAAAATCGGATGTTCACATTTTAAAAATCGGATATTCAATTTTAAAAATCGGATGATGTTCACGTTTTATAAATAGAATGTTCACGTTTTAAAAATCGATGTTTTTAAACGGCGAAAACATATTTGAAAAAAAAAAGTTGGTTACCTCTAACATCATATTCACATTTGGCGGGGGGGGGGGCAATTCATGTCACAGTGGTCATGTTCATTATTGTAATTGACATTCTTATAATTGATGTTTATCTGACAAAAGAAGGTCAAAAAAACTTGCAGAACAATTAACAAACTTTATTACTGTAATAGAAAATACAAAAATAATTTTATATATTAAGGAAATCTTGACTAACTTACTTTTCTCTTACTTACTTCTTACTTGATCATTTCAGTGTGAACATTCGAAATATGAATATGTGAACATTATTGTAGTATTTTATTATATTTTTAATTCAAAAATAAAATATCAACCAACTAAAAGCATCGACCTCCAAACATCGATGTTAACAAAACATAGCCTGGATTAAATCGATGTTTGTTAAAAAACATCGATATTTCGGAAACATCGACATCGAGGTCGCATCCCTAACCTGCAGCACCCACGCGTCGCAGCCCGCATCCAGCGCCGCGCGCAGCCACGCCCCCTCGTCCTCGTCCCCCGGGCCGGGCCAGGCGTCGTCCACGCGCAGCGTCACCACCGGCAGCCCCGGCACGCGCAGACGCCCGCGCGCAGACGTGCCCCGCACCAGCGCCGCGCAGCGCCCGCCCCGCCCGCGGCCCTCGGCCCAGCTGCGCACCGCGCACTGCGCCAGGCGCTCCACCTGCGCCCACGCGGGCTCTGCAACTGCGCGGGGACGGAGGGCGCGCCTGGTCAACCACGACACCTTTCGTGGGTGCAGGTGTGTTCAAGATAAATGTTGCAAACTTCAAGGATATATAGGATGGTCGAATTTGATTGTTTTTCAAGCGCATCAATTGGTGTGATTATTAGTTCCGTAAGTGAGATGCAGGTTTTATCACGGGAGGTAGTGTTCTTCCCCCACTGGATGAGATCCGGCGCCGACCTACATGTCGGCTTGCTGTGTTAATTCATACAGGCCACCAGTAGGGGTCCGCCCCAGCCGGGACAAGCTCTAAGCTCCCGACATGTGTGGTAGTGTAGGGTGTATAATTGTAATAATTTAGTGAGTGGGGAGAATAGGACCAGAAAGAGGAAGGAAAGATCGCGCCCGGTCCGTGGCCCGTTTGTTAGGGTTCTGCTCCGGAATTCGCCTGGTGTTGATCGGAGAAACCAGGAATCTACCATCTGTGCAGCCGGCCTCTAGAATTCTCCAGACGGCGGCTCAACTCGATCCAGGTGTCTAGCTAGTGTCAAAAATTCCGCCACCGTCCAAACCCAAACCCTCTGATCTCTCGGCCAGAGGCACTGCAGTCGCATCATTTGAGGCACTGAGCCAGGGGGATCAAAGTTCTTTTTTGTCAATGATCACTTTATGGGTTATCTCAACAACAATGTTAATTCTGATTATTTGTTTCATCGCGTCCCTGATTGGTAGGCAAATTATCACGCATTGGAATTTGACAAGTACACAAACTCTCACCCGAGAAAGGTACCCTCTGCCAATATCAATATTGAGTTTTTTCTTTATTGCTCAGTTTTAACTGCAGAAATTGCTCGATCTGACGCCTATGAGGTATGATGCATGCGTGATACCGGTGACACATGTTCACGCTTAGTTAAAGCTGAACAATAAAAACAGAAACACAATATTTTACTTGTTAATGGATAGGTAATTCCCCAAAAGTTTGTGTACTTACCCAAACACCATTGCGGAATGAATTTTATACCATCAGGTGGGCCATTTCAAAAATACTTCGTGCGTAACTTCGTTATGATACTTTGATGCCCATCACATGTTTATTGGCAAAAGACTCCGTACATGCCCTAAATGTTTGTAATATTTATTCTGTAGCATTTTAAGTTTGGGTGATTCAAAATTGTCACTGGACCTGCAAGGTGTTTTTTGTTATCAGTGACGATGCCAAATTTGGAAATAAGTATTTTGGGAACTATCAAGGGAAATCGTTAGCAATATGAAGAGTCAGTCTTATGAATAATTAATTTATGATCATAAATTGGTATTTGATTTAGAATGTGTTGTCAACCTTAACATACTGAAATTTTGTTGTTAAAGGATAATTTATATTAAGGTATAACGTGACACTTATGACGCAAAGGGCATGATAATTCGAATGGAATTGTGAAACTGTGTTTTCCTCCAGGGAAGATTTTCTCTTTGTAGCACTGAACTGGCAGCCTCTATCCATCTATATCAAACGTTTTGTCACCATGGGTGGGGTCATTTATCATTTCTCTCAGGAAGACGTTGAAAATTTTAAACGAACAGAATACCTCACACGGCTTATCATAATGTGACGCACTTGATTTTGAGATCCGAAGGCAATTCTCCATTACTCCGTTAAATGTCGACCCTATTCATTTCTTTGCAAAAATATTGTTTTGAAGCAGGTTAGATTGCTTAAAAGTCCGTATTTCACACGAAAATTGCGGCTCACATCCTGTGTTCTGAATTGGGACCAGTCACCTTGCTGGTTTATAAAAACATTATCCACTTGCTGTATTCAAATGTACACGACGTAAAAGGAGGTTATAAAATGATTCAGTTCCAACAAATCGTTTATCAGTCTGTCATTGTCATGAAATTATACGCCAATTTCCAATAAGTATAAAACGACAGTAGATTAAATATTTGAGGTTTAGATAAAAATAACTCGAATAAAATAAAATACCTGTTTGTTACTCATAACGCGTCCTTTCTTTTGTCTTCTTTTTGCTAGAAATATTTTCACCCCAAAAAATGTTTCGCGTCATTTGGTCTTCTACTAATACACATGCTACTTGTAAAATATGTTGCTACGTACGAGATATTTTTAAGAGTGTTTACCTTTCGGCAAGTAGTGGTTCTACACAATTTCATAAAATCCTCTTACCTGAATTAGACATCGACAATGTGTATGATTTGCAAATGGTGATCCGCTAAATGGTTAAATGTACATCTTACCCATTTCTAAGTTTTTGTAAGCAGTAAATATACACGTATTTGTTGCATTCAGATGTACGGTTTTGATTCAGAAAACACCTTCACGATAGATAATATTAAATAGTAAAATGACATTTAACCAATTAGGAGTAACTTAGGGAGAGAATTCAGACACAGGTGATTTACCTTGTTGCGACCCTTTCTTTGTGGCATATGATTCTTCTTGTTCAGTTTCATTCATTATAATTATTTCTAGATGTTGATTCATTGCAAGATTATGTGTCAATGATCGTTTTTGGTGTCGTCGAACTTCTGTTTTTGGTAAATAAATTGAATGGATAGTATCATTTGATGGCACCGAGAAACGCTGAACAAGTATATTTAATAGTGTATAGTTTTCTTCATTCCAATCTGAATTCTGTGGCTTTGTATTCTGTAGAGAACTCATTTCTTCTGCCGACGATTTTCTTTTGATTTGGAATATTTCTGTAAGTTTACATTTAAATGTTGCTTTTCGATTTATGGACTCTTGTATATTTACCATGTTTCGTATTTTGGCATTCACAATTTTTGGGACTTCCGTGTTTACTTCTTTTATCTCCTTTATAGAAACTGTGGTATAAAGGATAAACAGTATAGTTACAGCTATTGGTTGCGTTTGTGCCATCTATCCTGAAAACGCAAAAAATTAAACATTGACATATATAGATAATAATAAATAATACTAATAATAATAATATTAATATTATTGATTTTCCATTTGGTTTTATAATTGCATGAGTTTCACGAAATAACAGAATATTTTTGTTACACTTCTTGATTTGATTTTATGAAATGTGCATTTTTGGAAAAAAGGTTATTAGAGTATTTCATAGTGGTATCAAATTTATCTCGTGAATAATTTTGCATCACGTAATTAATCTTAAGGCAGTACCCTTTTTCTGCGCGAAGAAGATAATTAGATCTTAGATATTGGCGTTAGTTTATTTCTAGTAATTATTATTAAAGTTTTTGACACCAGTAGTCATTCATAATACACGCCAAAAGTCAAATACAAGTTAAAATAAAAATAATACTAAAGTAATAGAAAAGAGCTTTACAAAGAGTAGTCGTAAAACTTATTTACATGTTGAAACTAACATTCAACATTCAACGTTCACAGTTCAGGGTGTTACAAGCAGAGGATAAAACAATTAAAAATGAGAATACATTGAGATAACAAAGATTTTTCACTCGGTGTGAAGTTTCACATTCCTAGAGCGAGGTGCATTACTGAAGAAAAACCATTATGCTGATGTAAATATTACATTACTTGATTGCGTCAATGTCCATTATTAACGTCAGATGCTAAAACAAGGTTTTCTAGCTACACATTTAAAAAAGGCTGAAGAACCATAAATTAACTGGAAATGGTTTGTTGTATCATTAAGTTCAGAAATACATTATCTGCATTTACAATTATTTCCCTTTTCTGGGTTTCAATAACACCAAAACAATATCATGGCAGTGAAATAATTCAATAATTTTAATGAAACTTTTCTTTAAAAATATATATTTACAATCTAAATGGCGATTTTAAATGAGTACTATAATACATCGTTAAAATGTGTGAAAAGAGTGAAAATATGTGGAGAACACAGGAAGTTAGAAAGATATAGCAAGTACTCATATATAAGCGATTATTAGAAAAATTTACGAAATATGAGTTGAAAAATGTGGCTTAAATTTTATAATGCATTGGCAGTTCTTAGATGCATTTTTAAACTTTAAAATTCAAAAGAATGTAGTGAAGGCTAGAAAGAAGGCTATGTGGCCACAAATACGATTAGATGTTATTGGAAACCGCAATGAACAGCAACAAGGGACCTTACATCGTATTCTATTTCTAAAGAAATGGCAATCAATTTATCTCAACGCCAAATTAAAAATCGTGGACAAAAAAAGTTTAAAGTAATACTATAAAAACTACAACAAATTTGTGTAAAAAATTCTGGACCACAAAATAGATCTCAAGAACTTACCATGCGACTGTAAAGCAAGCAGAAAAAGAAATGGCGGCGCTCGAAAAATGATGTAAAAAGTTGTCAATGACGTCAAGACGCCCAAATTAATAAACCCCTTACTGTAACGATGATAATCCGCCAGATATCTGCGGTGCACACGAATTGTCTCCGGCGAGTACTTCTGTTTGTGAGCGCGTTGTGCAACTCCGGGAGAGACCTTCCCGGCCTGCTCCGCTTGCCCTACCCCTCCTTTGCATCCCCCCGCCCCCTCCTTGCTGGCGCCCTTTGAGAGAAAACCGCATCAAAAGCTCGTTACGCGCGCGCGCGCGGGAGGGGAGGGGAGGAGAGAGGGAAGGGAGGGGGCAGGCGCGACGGTTTTGGGGTTGTTTGTGGCGGGTGCCTCAAAGCGGCGTTCATCCATTCACAAGGAGTCCTCACACGCACCACACATCGACGACTCACCTAAGCGACATCTAAGATGATTACGTAGTGGGCTTAAACGGCGTTCTACTTGAACACCTTGGAGCGTAGGTTGAAACGCGTCATGTGCCATGCCATTTTAGGTAGGTAGCGAAGGAATTTCAGTTAAGCCACATTTTTGGCGATTTGAGTCGGTTTAACACCTTAACTGCAGAAAAGTAGCGCCTGATAAATATTTGAGCGTCCACTATTCATATCATGATCTTTTCTTAAAGTACACAATATATGATCTAATGTTGTCATTATTGTTGTGAATGTATATGTTGTATTATATGTTGTGAATTATGTCTAATGTTGTCATTGTCATTATTGTGATAAAACTTAAAAAAGTATAATGTTCTTTAACTAAATTACACAATTTGTATATTAGCATTTAGCCATAAAGGGCAATAGGCCTCGACGCTGTTAGATCCAGGGGTTCCTGGTCGGCCACCCCAAACAGGAACCCGCGATGTCTCGAATTAGCTTAACCTTCGTGACTTTGCGTAATTCACGAATTTGGCTAGAAACGCTGGTTTTGCGGTCGCGGCCTTTCAGTAGAACCATCCCAGCATTCGCCTGGATGACGGAGGGAAACCACGAGAATCCCGGATAGGAAAGCCGGCATAGGGATTGAACTTGGCCTCCCGAATGCTAAGTCAGCGCTGTACTCCCCGAGCCACCGCTCGGTACTTACACAATAATAGAGGTATTTAAATAACGAACAATCCTTTTTAGTACATCGTATTTCACAGTTTTTCTATAACTCACCATTATATTAAGTGACAATATATTAATAGATTGCCGATGTAGGTCCTGGAGTGATTTGACGCGAGATGAACCAATCAAGTTGGTGAATATTATTGTTAGATTATTTCTAACAGAATTTTATAATGATATAAAGGATATTTAATGCATTCAATTGTATCTAGGAAATAGTTTACTTTTTGTTACCTCGATATTTAGTACATCAATATTTAGACACCATCCAGTTTTCAAACAAGCCTGATAACAAAGGTTTATATAGTCCTTTGCTTGAAAAATAAATGTACAATGCCCCTTGCTACAACGTCAATGAGCAATTAGTAATAATTTATGATGTAATGAATAAGATATTCCAATAAATAAATTCGTGAATATAATTTATGATTAGTTATAAGACTTTCACCAAAATATTCTTGCACTTGAGATCTGTGATGATAAAGAAAATTCTTATGCATGCTTCTCATTGAGATGTTTCAACAGAGTTGAGCGGAATAATTTAGGGGCAAGGTTTTGATACAAAGAATAATCTACCCTTCAGGCGATGCGATGGATTACTTAATTGCATTAGGAATTGATTGTTACCTTCGGTGGTAGGAGAATATCACGGTCAAGAGAATCTATATACCCAAAAGTCGCTTCTTAAGGAAGATAAAATAGTTTTTCTGCATTTCCATTATTATTTTTATCTATTTTATTGAAAGTCATAATTTGAATTCATCATTTCTATGCTACATTCGATACTTGCTACAAAGGGTCAGTATCAATACATCAACATTCGCAAAAGAGAAGAAAATATCGTTCAAAGTAATAGCGTATGATAATAGATTTGTTTAAGCCGATTACATGTGTGTTAAATACCAAAATGGACACTTCAGTTTTGATATCGTTACTATGATGCAACCGATTCTTTAGAATGAACATTTTTTATAAATCCCGACTCGTAAACTTTTATAATTATATCTGTAAGTGTAGTGCGTGTTAGAGAAAGGAGTGTTCTTTCCCCGCTGGATGGTGAGACCGCCAACCTACGTGCCAGCTTACGGGGTTTCCCCTATCCAAGTATCTCCCACCAGCGGGGCACCGCCCCATCCGGGACGAACTCTAAGCACTCGACATGTGTGGTACTGTAAATCCAAGTGTGTATGAAAGTGAGGGGGCGAGAATATGATAATGTAAAGGAAAGATTGATCGCGAGCGGTTCGTGGATCGTTTAAGGCACTGCTCCGACATTCGCCTGGTGTTGATCGGATAGACCACGAAAAACTGGCAATCAGAGCAGCTGGGCGCTAGAATTCCTCCCCAGAGAGCCTCTGAATTCGACTTAGCTACGTAAATATACTCGTTTTTTCCTAACGTGGCATCTGTGGGTAGAATCTCCATGATGGAATTCGGCTTGACTTTTTGCGTCATTCTCAGTCCTGCCGCTCGAGTTGATTGATGTGCAGCACTGCTTGATACGGTCGCGATCGTGCGACATCTTGCGACAGGACCAAGAAAGACGTGCCAAATTCCATCTTGGAGATAATACCCACAGATGCCACATTAAAAAACCCCAAGTGTCGTATTGAAAATCCTGCCACCGTCGGGACTCTAACCTTAGGACTGGTCAGACACACACCACCAGTTGATGCCTTGTGCCACTTCAGCAGATATCAACGTTTTGATTGATTTTTTTTTCGTGTTTCCGGGCGCGTCAACTGCTTTGGTCATTGGTCCCGTTAGTGTAGTGCATCTTTTTTCTTGGGAGATGGCGGTGATCTTCCCCCGCTGGATGGTGAGATCCGGCGCCGACCTATCGTAGGCTAGTGGGGTTTCCCCCTAACCAGAACTCTCCCACCAGCGGAGCACCGCCCCAGCTGGGACAAGCTCTAAGCTCCCAACCGGTCTCCCGGAATGTAGCAGTGTAGTGCATGTTATAGTGTGTGTGTGAGGGGAGAGGATAGGATAAGGAAGAGGAAGGACAGATCGCGCGCGGTCTGTGGACAGTTTGTTAGGGTACTGCTCCGGCATTTGCCTGGTGTTGATCGGAGAAACCACGGAAAACTACCGATCAGAGCAGCCGGCTGCAAGAATTCTCCTCCAGACAGCGACTGAATTCGACCTAGCTGAGTAAAGCTAGTGTCGAAAATCCTGCCGCCGTCAGGACTCGAACCTAGGACCTCCCGGTCAGAGACGCTGCAGTGACATCAGTTGACGCACTGAGCTACCGCTGTCGGTCCAACATTTTGAAATATCATCGCATACCGGTGATGCGGATGCAAGCGACGCCCAATCGCCTTACGCCGTCGCGGCCTGACGGAGCGGAGCGCTAAGCGCCTTACTTGGGAGGTGATTGTCATACCCCCCTCCACGCGGCGCCCGCGCGCGGAATCTTAATGGGCGTGGCGCGCGTGCCCCGAGTGCCTCGGCCGCCCGAGCCTCCGGCGCCAACCGCGCACAGTGGACGGGCAGCGAAGCACGGTGACATTGATGATGTAATATCCACACACTTAAAACGAAATGGGTTTTTATTTGGAAAGACATTTGAGCGTTCTACTCGATCCAATTTCATTTTCATTTGGAAACAAAATGAACATTCTACTCGATCCAATTTCATTTTCATTTGGAAAGAAATATAGTTTTCATTTAGAAAGAAATTTGAACGTTGTACTCAATCAAGTTTCATTTTTATTTGAAAAGAAATTTCTTTTTCATTCGGTAAGAAATTTGAGCATTCTACAAAATAAAATTTCGTAATTTTGTCTTAAGTGAAATGGACTCTAGATGTGATAAGTAACTTGCTTTTATTTTTATCAGTCTTATAATACAAACACACAAGTTTTAACTGTCTTAAAATTAATAGAAAAAACGCTTAACTGCCTACTTTCTTATTTCGATTTCTTTTTTACTATTTTCAAGATCTACTATATTCCGTGCCATTTGATTTTTCGAAAGCGGCCAGATTTCAACGATCGATGCTTCATAATTTTTCGAACACGTATAATGTTTCGTAGGGAGATTTTTAAATTTACAGGCTGATGTGCGCTTCTAAATACAAAGATTAGTGAGTATATAAATAGACATCTGGCGTGTTGAAAAAAAAATTGTGATTATATTCATGATGAATTAGGTCTTTTAAGTTGCAGTAGATAGCAGGGTTTCCTGCTATTCACAACATAGGGTTACATATACAGATCTTGGGTGAACGTAAAACATTTCAATTTCATATTTAGAAACATGATTCTGTAACTCTTGTGTTTACGGTGAGCAGTGATTACATATTGGTCCATAATTTATAACCCCGTTTATTAGATTTGTGAATGTGATTTCGTATAGCTGCTAAACACTAGTGGATGGTGAGTTAATAATATAACCTTTATTTGAACAAATGTACAAATATAGCAATTTTCATTTGCACAAAAAGATGTGATTCAAGTCCTTTTTTAAAATCCTATCTGGAATGACTCTTGTACGTAGTAAAGTAGAAAGCAGATAAGTTGTAATGATAATAAAGAAAAGCAAATACACAACATATGAATAATATAAAGAAAATTCGCATTAAGTTTGACAGAAAAAATAGTAGGAAGATGATGGTAGCTAGGATAAGTAGCTGAAAAAAACAGTCATCGTACATTAATTTACATCTTAAATTCTATTGAAGTGATAAACTAAATGTTTTACATAGTATTTAAAGAAGAATTGGAGTAAAGCATAGCGTACTGGCATTTAATTAACGTAGCAACTAGTAGTTCATGACTACTTTTCAGAGAGCAGTTTTAAACTCAGAAATTAGTAGTAACAAAATCATGAAGGATAGAAAATAACTGGTTGTCTCTCGTCTCCAAACATCCATCCTGTAACTGGTTAAGCAAGTGCGGTGATAAATATGAAAAGGATGAAGTAAGTAGTGATGTGGAATAATGCGGAAATGATAACTTAAAAGATGATCTAGTGCAGAATGACCTTCTAGCATACCAGTCTCACAAAGTTCTTTGATCATGACGATAAGGTGGGTTGTCAGTTTTAGCTAATTGAGTTGCCTAAAAATTAGAGGCAAAAGAGAGACGTGTTTAAATTTCGTTTTATGAATTTTACCATCAAATGTTCATTGGAAAAAAAATTATTATCTTCGTCCTTTCTACTTTCCCTAGAAGTTTGTAACATTGGTTTGGAGGCAAACGGTACTTGCATGATCAAATAACTACATTTGCTACCTGTACATGCATTCATATATAAATGTGTACACACAAACATACGTACACAAAAAATTTTCGATGCAGTCCATGCCAGAGCGTGGACGACATGTGTGACAACAGTACTAGTAATTAAGAGATTTATTCGTTTAACATTTTTAATATTATTAAAGAAGAGTGTATCTTCCATAATGATGGATAAAAGCTATTTTGGTTATACTGCTGCATGTCACGAACATAATATATTAGTGCTTTACTTTCAGCGGTGTCATAACTAATGTTCACATTACTAATGCGTAGGCCAGGGACCGAATACCGAAATAATAGCGGTAAAGGTATTTATACCGGTATAGAAATACCTTTACCTCTATTATACCTTTATTCAAAATACCTTTAAAAATACCGGTATAAGACGTCAAATACCGGTATTTTTAGAGGTATTTTACCTTTATCCGACGTCTATACCGGTAAAATACCTCTATTTAAAGGTATTATACCGGTATTCTCTCATCAAAATACCGGTATTTTCATAGGAAAATACCGGTATTTCAGTAGAATCATACAGGTATTTGGGGGAAATTCATTGTGATTTTTTTCCGCTGAGATGGCTCAGAGGAAACAACTATTTAGACGGCAGAGTTTCTGACCGGAAGGTCCTAGGGTTCGAGTCCCGAGGGTGGCGTATTTTCGACACATATTCTAGCTAGGTCGAGTTCTGCCGTTGACTGGGAAGTCGAGTTCTGTCATCAGACGGAGGGACCAGCCAACGGTCTTTCGCAGACATCAACACGAGCTCGTTCGCTGACCTTGGACCTCACGTCCGGGCGCAGAGCTTGGCGACACGTGACAGAGTATTGCAAATTTATCCGTATAAATCTTGCCCTTTCTAGTAGCGAAAAAAATGGAGAAACGTGTCTTCTTATCCATAAATGAGTCTTCCCACGCATACCAAACTTCCTTCTTGCTCGACTGTGTTTATCACTAAATACGATTATTTGCTTAAATTTGATCGTATCACTAACATTCTCGAAAATAATTTTTTCAATTGGCCCAGTTTCCTTATTCTGCACCATAATTAATAATTATAATTATATATTAATTAATTATATATAATTATTAATTATAACTAAAAGAATATTAAAAATTGACATTGAATTCTAATAGACATTAACTATTCTTATTTAAATTAAATGTTAATTTTAATTAAAAAGTAAAAATGTTAATATTGATTAACTCTTTTTTATTAATTAATAATGTTAGTATATATTTCTTATTATTAAGGAAGAAACACACTTCTCGAAGTGGGCTCCTCCAGATGCATTTTACAATGTAAGCTACCCGCGTAGAAGGGAACCCTTGCCCACATGCGATGTTAATAGCTAATAATAATAGTAATAATAATAATAATAATAATTATAATAATAATAATAATGTAATAATAATGTAATATAATAATAATGTAATATAATAATAATGTAATAATGATAATAATAACATAATAATTTACTTTTATTACAAATTTTCTCAATATTTGCAGTTAATGTCACAATATATTAAACCCTTCATATTAACCAGAAAAATAACATTTTATTTTATCCCTATTTATTAATGTATAATTAAGATTTAATTGTGAAATTAAGTACAAGGAAATCATTTTTTAACAATAACAAAACTGGGCCTGAAAGCCTGAGCGTTCGTGATTATCTCAAGGGGTCAACGCTTCCTCAGTTCGCCGAAGGAGGGGTCGGGGAGGGAAGAAACGGTCCTACGCCTACGGCCGGCGCATACGTTGACAGCCTTTCCATGTGCGAAATACAAAGACAGGCTTAGGTCATTTCTCAGGTCAGATGGGAGATAGCTCGATGAAGGACACTACGAAAAGGTTCTCTTCAATGGAATCAATAATCATTATTTCATATTTCAACTTTTCCGAAGTTTAAATTAAGGGAGGTTTTCAATACATACAACGTATGCAAAACTAAACGCCCGAAAACAAAACATTTACAATAATAAGAATAGAATTTAATACAGTTGTTATATATATATGTGGGAGACCGATTCAAATCAGGCGGATTTTTTGGGGTTCCCGGTAGAGGCGCAAGATGGCGTGGCGGCAGGACCAAGTCGGTTGATGACGAGCGTAAACAAGTCACTCGAACGCAAGTAACGCCGAGATGAACACGTTGTGAATTGTCGGGATATAGTTTATTTGTATTGTTCTTCAAGTATTTCAAGAATATAATTATCTTTTTATATTTCAACGACGAGTTTATTTCTATTCCGACTACCATTTCTCCCACAATTTGGGGGCTCGACCGCGATTGAACTGGATTTCGAGAAACGACTAGAACTTTCCACGGCCGCCATTTCGCAACATTGAAAGCATTACGACGTGCCAGCCGACGACGATCAATTTGGAATAAACGACGAGGGATTCCAATTGAAGGCCAGTTTTCAAAGTTGCGACGACGATAGGCTGGAATAAGACGACGAGTGAAGGTCATTATAACCTCAAAAAAACGACGTAATTCACCGACGAAAGCTTGACGAGAATTGATGTAATTTCGAAGATACGTGAGTAGATGCAAATAAGACAAATTGTATGAATATTTTTGCTGTTTCCATACATTTGTTCGCACAATTGAAGGTTTGAACCACGAGGCTGTTTTTTATAAAATACCGATTGTAATCGACGTTACCGACTGTTCGACAGGAAGTTCGCAAAATTTTTGGAAGATGGCGACATTGGGAGAAATCGAACAAATAGAAAAGAACATAACCTCTGCGCCGGTAAAAGCAATTAAAACGTTGCATAACTTGATTTTTGAAACGATGCCAGAGGATCGAAAAAACAGAAAGAGGCTTAGAGAGTTTTCCGGTTTTACGTTCGAATCCGGATCTAAAGATGAAGAGATGAAAAAGTCGTTCATTCACGATACATTTTCGGAAGCGGATCTGGGAGCTATATGCAGTATTCTTTGTATCAACAGTGGGACGAAAGACGAAATGATCGACGATATATGTGAAATGCTGGGAGATCTGCAACAGTTGGCGTCGAAAATCGAGACCGAGATCAAGCAAGAAGAAAATGAAGAAGACGAATATAAGAAAGGAGTATTAAGCAACCCGAAAAAACAAGATGACAAAAGGGCAGCCCAACTGAAGAAGTTGACGTTCGAGTTTGAGCAGAAGCTGCGTGCTATTAACGAGGAAGAAAACGATTCGGATAATAGTGATGATGCGCGCTCTGTCGCTTCTGTACGTACGCAGCCAAAGTTTTCATTGACTTTTCGTGATATTGAAGGTTCACTCAAGATCTTCAACGGTAGTGATGGATATCCAGTAAAAAAATGGATCACTGATTTCGAAGAGACAGCTGTTTTGATGGGCTGGGACAGTCTACAAAAGTTTGTTTTTGCTAAGAAATCACTCGAAGGCCTAGCCAAACTTTTTATCCAGGGCGAGAAAGGAATCACATCGTGGACCGTCCTGAAAAAAGCTTTGAAGGAAGAGTTTGATGTTAAGACAAGCACGGCAGAAATTCATCGGTTGTTGAATCGACGAAGGAAGAAAAAAGAAGAATCTTTACAGGAATACTTTCTCGTCATGAGGGAGATTGCTAGCCGAGGTGATATAGATGACGAATCATTGATACAATATATAATCGACGGAATTGAAGACGATTCAGGAACGAAACTTCTGCTATATGGAGTAGACAACATAAAAGAATTCAAGGTCAAGCTGAAACATTACGAGATGGCAGTGATGAAGGTCCAAACTAAGAAGACAAACAAGAATGATCACAAGTGGAACTCGAAGAATACAGATGAGAAAGACAAGAAGAACGACGATGGTAATAAATCGAAGGGCACTTCTCAGGACGCGGACAAGCGATGCTACAATTGCGGTGGTACCGGACATACTTCGAGCAACTGTAAACACAAAGAAAAGGGTAAGAGGTGTTTCAATTGCGACGCTTTTGGTCACATTTCAGCTGATTGCCCAAAGGAAAGGAAACCGCGACAGTCGAAAAGCATGAGTGCCATTGTAAGGAACGCGAATAATTGCAAATTTAAAGAAGTACAATTGGCTAATCGGAAGGTAAAGGCGCTCATCGATTGTGGAAGTCAAGTTAGCTTGCTGCGACAAGACATTTACGATTCACTGAGTGCTCCACTAGACAAAACAGATATTGTCCTGAGCGGATTTGGGAAGAACTTCGTGTGTCCTCAAGGATACTTTTCAACAACTGTCGTCGTTGATGGTGAGCAGTTTACAACAGACGTATACGTGGTTACAGCAGATACCATGAAACTCGAAATGGTCATTGGAAACGAGCTTCTTGACCAAGCGGAAGTGCTTATAAACAGAAATGGTGTCACCCTACGGAAACCAAAATTAGAAGCTCACATCATGTGCATCCTGGCCGTAAATAAAGAAGAATTGGATATAGGAGATTCGGTCAAAAGCGAGATAAAAAAGGAAGTTCAAGGTTTAATAGCAAACTATGTTCCGGAGAAGACCAAATCTGTTGATGTCAAGATGAAGATCTTAGTGAAGAATGAAGAGCCAGTTCACTGCGGACCGCGACGCCTCGAGAAAAAGAAGTGGTGGACAATCAAGTGCTAATTTGGATTCATGACAAAATAATAGAACCGAGTTCATCAGAGTATGCCAGTGCAGTAATCGTGGTGAAAAAGAAGAACGGATCATCAAGAGTTTGCATTGATTACCGCAGGCTGAATAAGATCGTGGTGAAGGACCGCTATCCTTTACCTCTTATCGACGATTTGCTTGATAAATTGCAGGACGCCCGAGTTTTCAGTACGTTGGACCTCAGAAACGGATTTTTTCACGTGGACGTCGAAGACAGCAGCAGAAAATACACGTCATTCGTGACTCATTCAGGACAGTTCCAGTTCTTAAAGGTACCGTTTGGATTTACAAATTCTCCTGCACTATTCCAACGGTATATAAATAGTGTATTTTGGCAACTAGTGAGGGACGGTGTTTGCTGTGTATATATGGACGACATCATTGTTCCCGCTAAAGATGATGAAGAGGCTCTACGCAAACTTACGTTGGTATTAGACGTCGCCAGAGAATACGGTCTACAATTGAACTTTGAGAAATGTCAATTTCTAAAGAGAAAAGTTGAATACCTGGGATATGTAGTCCAGGAGGGACAAATTCAACCTTCTCCAAGCAAGACATTGGCTGTTCAAAATTTCCGAGAACCAAAGAATATAACCGGAGTGCAGAGTTTTTTAGGTCTAACGGGGTATTTTAGAAAGTTTATCCCAGATTACAGTACAATCGCGAAACCAATGAGCGATCTACTCAGAGATGATACAGAATTCCGATTTGGTGCTGAGCAAAGAGAGGCTTTTCAAAAACTGAAGGATAGTCTATCATCTGACCCTGTGTTGAAGATTTACAATCAGAAGTACGAAACCGAATTGCATACAGATGCAAGTAAGTATGGCTATGGAGCTGTATTATTACAGAAATTTCCGGACGACGAAAAGCTACATCCAATCTCTTATGAGTAAGAAAACAACGACGCAAGAGGAAAAGTACAGTAGCTATGAGCTCGAAGTTTTGGCCGTTATAAAAGCATTGAGGAAATTTAGAGTCTATTTACTGGGAATAGATTTTAAAATCGTTACTGATTGTGCAGCCTTCCAAAAGACTATGAGCAAAAAGGACTTATCACCGAGAGTCGCTAGATGGGCCTTAGCTCTGGAGGAATACTCATACACGATAGAACATCGACCAGGACACAGGATGAAGCATGTAGATGCTTTGAGTCGCTGCATGACTATAAATTTCAACTTTGCTGATAGCTTGACTGCGCGGATCAAAAGGGCACAAGCCGAAGACGAAGGGTTGCTCGCTATAATGAGCATCCTGAGGGAGGGCAAGTACGACAACTTTGTGATGAGAAGTGGACTCTTATTCAAATTTGAAGACGGAAAAGAGTTACTGGTTGTTCCACGCGCCATGCAACAGGAAATAATAAAAACTGCACACGAAAAGGGTCATTACGGAAGCAAGAGGACTGAAGAGGAAGTGAAACAGGAATTCCACATTCCAGGACTAGTTGAGAAAACGCGTCGAGTCATATCCAACTGTGTAACATGTTTGATAGTGAATCGCAAATCTGGAAAGAAAGAAGGACTTTTACACCCGCTGTTCAAGGAGAGTCAACCGTTGTATACCTATCATATGGATCACATCGGCCCACTGAAGTCTACCAACAAGGGCTACAACCATATTCTAGTGATCGTCGATTCATTCACGAAATTTGTTTGGCTCCACCCGGTAAAGACAACGAAGACGAGGGACACAATTTCAAAGATGGAACTTCAGAAGACTACGTTCGGTAATCCTCTTCAAGTGATCACTGATAGAGGCACGTCTTTTAGTTCACAAGAGTTCCAGGACTACTGCACGACGGAAAGAATTAAACACACAATGGTAACGACGGGCTTGCCCAGAGCCAATGGGCAAGTTGAGCGTCTCAATTCAACGATTGCTTCTATCATCGCGAAACTTTCCATTGACGACCCGGAGAAATGGTACAAAGTGGTACCAGCTGTTCAACGGGCCATGAATTCTACCTATAACCGGAGCATTGGAAGGACGCCATTCGAACTTATGACTGGCGCAAGGATGCGCAATCCGACTGATATTCGTATCAAGGAGTTATTGGAAGAAGAGCTAATTAACAATGTCGAAGAAGAACGCAACCTTATACGAGAAGAAGCTAAAGCACAGATTTTCAAGGTCCAGGACGAAAATCGCGCTGATTTTAATAAGCGTCGTAAGGAAGCTACAGTATACAAAGTCGGCGATTTAGTGGCTATCAAGCGGACGCAATTCGGGCCGGGTTTAAAACTCAAAGCCAAGAATCTGGGTCCCTACCGAATTACAATGGTCAAACCAAATGATACATACGATGTCAGCAAGGTCGGAGATAACGAAGGGCCACGAACCACCACTACGTGTGCCGAGTATATGCAAGCTTGGCCAGACGGATACTCATCATCCGAGCCGGATGATAGTCAGGACGGCCGAATGTGGGAGACCGATTCAAATCAGGCGGATTTTTTGGGGTTCCCGGTAGAGGCGCAAGATGGCGGGGCGGCAGGACCAAGTCGGTTGACGACGAGCGTAAACAAGTCACTCGAACGCAAGTAACGCCGAGATGAACACGTTGTGAATTGTCGGGATATAGTTTATTTGTATTGTTCTTCAAGTATTTCAAGAATATAATTATCTTTTTATATTTCAACGACGAGTTTATTTCTATTCCGACTACCATTTCTCCCACATATATATATATATATATATATATATATATATATATATATATATATATATATATATATATACGTCCTATATACGTCCTATAGAGGTATTTTACCGGTATAAAAGAATAAAGGTATTTGAAAAAGGTATGGAAAATACCGGTATTATACCGGTATTTTTTACCGGTATTCAATACCTTTTCGGTCCCTGGCATAGGCTACCAATTGTTGTGGTTGATTGAAAGAAAAATTGAAAATGTTGTATGATTATCAGTTTAAATCGATATACTGACTTCATATTTATTATTAATGCAAAAAATTCTTTTGTTTCCGTAACTTTTTGGGCTGGGAGAATAAATAATATTTTACAGATTTAGTACACTTTAGTGCCTTATGATTGTGAGTTGGCTCCACTGAGGCGTATTACTGAAGGCGTTCTGCGGATTCGAGATGAATGGAGGCGTCGATATTAAATGCTGCTATTTGAACTGGCTTGCCACGCACGCGGGAATCGAGGGCTCTTTGATGAAAGTCGAAAGGAAATTCCCTGTGGTTTATGATTTGTCCCTGAAATTATGACTGGTGAAGACAAAGCAGAGGTCAGAAGCCGTATAACTTATATTTTTAAGAGAAGCTAGGTAATTAGAAGTTTGTTAATAATAGTATGTTGTAGAAATATTGAGATGGCTTCTCATAATAGGCAAACTACCAACGCTACGAAAACGAATCATCTAATTGGTGTGTCTTATTGTTACTAAAAACTTTACATATTTTGAATTGCTGAAGATGGACAGACAAAATTATGAAATGCGTGATGGGTTTGTAGTGCCGTATCCTCCGTATCAAACGGAGAAAATACAAATTCTATACCATAACACGAGAATCTCCTGTGTCCGTTGGTTAGAGACATTGTCACAGCAGCCACTACCAACTTCATCATTTAGATTTGAATCTTATTATTGTAATATTTTTACCAGTGTTTTTAATATGAAAGGGTCTCGTGCGTAAATTTCTATTGAGTAGAGCGCTTGAAAGTACGAGTAAAGGCAATATTGATGTGCGGTGCTTTTGAGAACACTGCATACCAAGGAAGTGCTTGAGGGAAGAGAAATGGACTGTCGCAATAAGAGCTGGACGTATATTACTTCACTCCTCAATTGAAGTTAGACACGCTGCGCGCTTAATATTGACGATTTTTTACTTCTTAGATTCCACAAGGTGGTTTTTATTTGTCACAGCTACTTTGAATTTGTATGATCAAGTTTTGAAACTCTATTATCTGGATCAACTTTAACTTTCATACGAAGACAGTTTGAAGAGTTCTGAAGAAGATAACGTGGAGTCATATTTTATCTACGCCCCTTTTTGCAAAGTAATTTTAGAGGTGAATTTTACGTGAGGTTGCTCAGAGTATTGGCGAGTGGCGCAGGTGTTTTGGAAAGTCGTAAAATATTTAACGATTTCTAGGACGACACGTTTAAGCGATTTCCAAGGGATGAAATGCAAATGCAATAAAAAGGTCGTTTTAAGCTGAAGTTTGTAATGCAATGTCTTAAAGATGTGCTTTTATAACTTTGTATCGCCGACAACGTGATTCAGATGCATATAACAAAACAGTTCCTTTGAAAATTAAGGTTCATGCAGAAGTTGAAGACAGAGAGACAGACATACAGACCCTGAGAATCTGAGACCGGTCTATCAGTGGACGCTTGTGATAGACAGACGAGAATAATTGTTCAATTAAAAATTTCCAAGCTAAAGAACCATTTCTTGTAGGGTTAAGTCTTCGTGCAGTTTACGCGAAAGCTATATGTGGGAAGTAAAGCTGCGTTCATGCTTGGAGGGACGATCTAACAACCTTGGCCGAGCGCATGCGACTGTTGCAAGCGGATAAGACGCACACCGCGTTATCGCTGCACCTCAAAGCTGCCGGAGAAAGCGGCGCCTCGCGGCTTATCTCTCTCTTGCGGGCGCTAAGGCTAAGGGCCGCCCTTAGGGCAGGCGCGCCTCGCCTGATAAGGGCCAAGCGGCGACCCGGGATTGGGGCTGCCGCCGCCGGTGTTGTAGACTTCGTGCGAGGAATCTGCGCCCTCGGGTGACGTCAGAGAGGATGGAGACGGCCACGCAAATGCCGTCTCAAAAACATCGACTTCCTAGCTTTTGACAGGCAGCCAGGCGCAAAATAATACTTTCACATTTGTGTAAAAGAACGCCAAAGAAAAACCAATGAAACAAATGATCGTTGGCACAATAAATTTCTATACCATTACAGTCCTTAGTTCGTATTGGGATACCTGATGTTTTCTGAACAGCGATAGTATGTACATGAGCAGTAGAACCCCCAACGCAATGTCTGTCTTCTTGTGTGGCTCTTTCGCTCTTTTACTGTCGTCCAGTTCACAGAGATTTTGTGCGAAATATAAGAGCAGCTTCCGCTTGCCCTTAACTGGCCCTAGCACTTGTGTAGGGTGCTAGCAATTAGTGTCTAGCACTAAAGTGCTGCTTGTGCGCTTCAGACGCAGGTGATCTGTGGGAGAGGCCTCGTGCGCTACTAATTTACTATTTGAAAAAATTAATGAATATTGGAAAAAGGCAAAGATTTTATCACAAAATGGGTTGTAAAAGCCTTAGAATATGAAGTAACTTCTTAACCTACGTTTGATTTATTTTGTTTCCCTTTGACGGTAGTAAAACAATATTTTGAATTTTTAACATATACAATTTTGACCATTGCTAGCATTCAGTTGCACCAGCACACTTGATTATGGTAAATAAATTATAAAATTTTTTAATATTCCTAGTTTTTTGCTGTTGCTTAGTTTGTGGAAAGTCTCTTAAATAGTTTAAAGCAGACATCATACTGCTTATTTTTCTCTTATCCAGTGGCAGACGAAGTGTTACATGGAGACAACTGACGTAACTAACGTGGGAGGGCAGTTTGAATTACAATAACGAAATACAAACGTGGAAATGTGTGAAAATAGAATTATGAGATGAATTATTCCAAAGAGTTTTCCTTTCCATTTCACGAAAACTCTTCGAACATTCTGATCCGTGGGTGTCAATAGTTTGACTTCACAGATTAGATTTCGCAAAAGAATTAAAGCGCTACTCTCATCTCGGAAGATAACACACTTTCGATGTGTGGAGCGTTGAAATGCTTCTTAAAACCGGTGGTCTTCATTGAAGGCTTCGAAAGAATCTTTTACTATACATTTATCGAATTGTTTAATTTTTGGTACATTGTAAATCCATAAGACAATTAAAATGGAGAAATAATCCAAATTATATTCAGTAGAAATCAAAATGTATAATTCACATTGCATATTTACTTACAGCGTTTTTCAAAAATTCCTACTTACTCCGGAGTTATTTTTTGTCCTATCTTCAGGTTGTGGTATTGATATGATAATTACAAAGAACCTCACATAATAGATTACAAATATTATTTAACATACTGTTAGTGCAAGTTCGAAGACACGAGGCTTAGCGTTATGATAATTTGTAGTACATACAAAATAGCTTATGGGAAAGCTAGTAAATTCTGTACTCGTACGATGTACGATTTGAAATAATCTCCCATGTGCTGTTTTGCTTCTTCTCTTACGCGTCACATTTGAGGTTTGCGATGTGGAGGAGAGCTCAAGCACATAATTAAAATGCCACTCCGCGGCGAGAGCGCGCTTCGGCGGTGTCTGCCTTCATTAAAGCACAGGGCGTGAGGGAGGGAAAATGGGCGGAAGGCGGTGGCCACGTATTCACTCACACGCGCGCGCGCACACGATCGTGGAAATGCACACACTAATGAACAAGCAGACGCGCACACGCGCACATGAAACATGGAAGCGCACGCACGAACATGGAAACGCACACACGCGCACACACTAATAAACATGGAAGCGCGCGCACACGCACACGCAATCGTGAACGAGGGCACAGTGAGTATTTATTGTTTCCGAGAGCGTCCCCTATTTGTTTGATACGTCCCGTGAGCGCGGAGCATGTTAAAAACCGGGAAAAGGAGCTGCTACTGTCACGCTGGAACATTAGATCTTGCGGGACTTTTTCCTTCTCCAGGTATCTACCTTCAGCGGCAAAATGCCTCAGCAGGAACAAAGTCTCTGCGAATTGAATCCCGACATGTATGGTCATGTAGGATATGTGCGTTGTGTTGAAATGGGGGAGGAGGAAACAAGGATGAAGAAGGAAAGATCGTGCAAGGCCCTTCACCCGTTCGTTAGGGAATCGCCATTCACCTGGTATTGATCGGAGAAATCACGCAAATCTACCGAGTACAGCAGTCGACCTCTAAATTCTTTTGTAGACAATGGTTAAATACGACCCAGCTAGGTAGTTAGTGATAATATATATATATATATATATATATATATATATATATATATATATATATATATATATATATATATATCACTAACGAAAACAAAAGCATACACAAAGAAATGAACACGAACGCATTCTAACAAACGTACGTGCATTCCCAGTTCGCCGCAACCAACCACAGGTCTAGTGCTATTATATTATTCATTCTCCGCGTCGGCCGAAAACTGCAAGCAAAAGAACGTTCTCGTGACATGCGGCGGTTACTGCTGCGCCCTTCAGAAAATGAATAATTTCCGCCGGCAGCTGGCGGGCAGGTGGGACGGACAGGAGATGTTGAGTCGACCCCTGGTAAACGCAAAGGTGAAACATACCCTGTGGCTCTGGCAATGGCCTCATCGAGGGTTTTAATTCCACCGAGGACAAGTCGTCGAAAATTTCTTGGTTAGAACTATTTTATTCTCTGGAAGATGGAGATCATTTTTTATTCTTTCAGTAAGGACCCTTTTGTATTAGTGTATTACAGTGTTTATCTTGACTTTGCATTGAGTAATGTTCTTATTTTATAAAATAAGACTGCATATTGAATAAAGTTTTCATTACATAACACTTTCGAGGTGTTATTAAGTTTGTTGAAGTATACCTCTCCTTGCCTTGCACAGTCGCACCTATACTACGTCCACTGAACTACATTTTGAAAAGTTAAATTACCATATCGTTCATGATATACGTTCTTGAACTGGTACAAATCAAAACTAGTAATGCTACAACAGTATGTACTTTCTCATAAAAATTACGAAAGGTTTGAATATTTGAGAAAATAACGTCATTAAAATTTGTCACTATTTCACTTAAAATTACGAGAAGACACTCATATTTTCAAAGAGATTTGCCAGATATTAGGCAATATTTAAGTCTATCTAATCTTGAGTAACAAATTGCATTAATAAATCTGTCTTCAATATTTTAGTTGTAGGAAGACTAAAGAAGTTCCAAACTTGGACAGTTTTCAAACTTTCAACTCTACTTATAAGAAATACGATCTATGTTACATGTCTATCTTTTTAAGTTTATACATTTATGTAATACACTTTACCATATTTGAGCAAAAATTTAAAGGAAAAAAATTGTAGTTTTGAAGAAAATCTCAATAACGTGTTTTAATCATTTTATTTTACGCTATATTACTGAAACTTACTGTTTTGAAAAAAACTACACGACTTTACATGAGGATGTAATTTTGAACATAAATAGTCTAGAACAATGTCTCTATTTTTCATGTTGTATTTATAGAACGACGACAAAAAATGTTAAACTTTTGCAATTTTCCAAAATTTCGCCATTTTAGCTGGTAGTTGTTTATAGACGCACAAGCAGTCTTTTCGCTATAAAGCAAATTTTCAGAATAAAGGACCTACAAAACATGTATTCTTAATACACAAGGAATTTCGGTAAATAATTTTCTACATTTATGATTTAGATTTACCACGTTTTTCGGGGACCCACAAAACGTGATTTTCCGTCCAAATATTCGTTTTTCGCCGTCCTACTACAAAACTTATTTTACACTATGTGTGAGAAGATAATAAGTATTGAATTATACTAACGTTTATCTCAAGTTAAATGTTTAAAGTTTTCGCAGTTGGTTGAAATACATGTATTGCCCGTGATATTGACGGATAAAGGAGTAAGCATTACTAAAAGACTTCAAAAAGGTACAAATTATTTTAAAATAATTTGATGTGTCCATGTTGCAGCCCGGGGACGATATCAAAATATATCGATCCCGAATATCGTAAAGAAACCTCCAGGACTAGCGTATTTTGTTCTTTAAAAAAGTCAAAGTTAGAGATTTTTCAAAAGAAGGGACGTACTCCAGATTGTTCGATAGTAAAATCTCTTAACGTAGGTAAATATCTCACGTCATCTGAATAGTGCTATTTAGGCTAAGAGGTTTGCTACACACAGGTAATACAAGACAGGTTCAACACACATGTGCACACGTCTTGAAAGTTTACATTGCATCCGACAGAAAGCGCTGAGAGGTCATAAAAAGTTTCAATCAGTTTTACATTTAAAGTATTATGCATTATTGCAGTAATTTTTCATGAAACACTCAAACGCGTACATAAACTTTCCCAACTTAATAAACTAAGTAACAAAGCTTTTAATACCAAGCTCATAGAGATAATTTTGTAACGAAATGAATGTGGGTGAGAATGGAAGTTATACTCGGTTGTTTTTCTTCTTGAAGGACATGGAACAATGGAAGCATCTGTTGCGCTGGCCTTTGTTCCTGCTCGTGTCTCTCCACTGACCACCCACCCCGTGGCTCTCCGCTAAACGAATTTGCAGCTGGGAAAGGAAGCCACTTCGTGGCCTCTCCCCCACTCCCCACATCGAACCATGTTTTCTCTTTATTTCCAGCGCCCTCGCCTGGTCGTTGGATATATTGTTCAACCATAGTGAAAAGATAGCCCCCACCCACCCATCTTCTTTCCTCCCTCCCTGTTTTCCTCTCTCCACTTTCCTCTCTCCCTCTTTACCCCTCTCCTTTTCCTCTCTCCCTCTTTACCCCTCTCCTTTTCCTCTCTCCCTCTTTACCCCTCTCCTTTTCCTCTCTCCCTCCCTTGTTTCCTTCCTTCCTTCTTTCCTTCCTCTCTAGTTTCCTTCCTTCCTTCCTTCCTCTCTAGTTTCCTTCCTTCCTTCCTCCCTAGTTTCCTTCCTTCCTTCCTTCCTAGTTTCCTTCCTTCCTTCCTTCCTTCCTTCCTCCCTCCCTCGTTTCCTCCCTACCGAAGTATTTCTGAATATATTTAGAAACTGTTTAATAAAAAACTGTCTTGTAATAAATAAAACAAAGTGAATTTTTACTCATAAGTAGTGGCAAATATTTTTTGGTCTTTTTTCAGAAGCGTCCACTTTCGTCTCGAAAAATGTACCGATTTGGCTGTCTTACCCTCCTACAACATTTTAGGCTAGCGATATTGTAATTATGTCCAATTGACAAACTAACAAACACGGATTCAGCACACTAATTACCATGAGTATCACAGTAATTAATAATAACAAATGGGAAAGAGCGACATTCTTTTTCTTTCAACACAACCTTTTTCAATTCGAAAAAATATTTGAAATAAGAAAATATTTTGTACTAACAAAAAACACCTTTTTTGATATTATCTTGGCGCCAAATTTAAACGCAATACAACTTTTTAAAATGAAACATTATTTTTGCCCTTTTCCATCTTTAAATATACTTTCAAAATGACTGCAACAGTTCTGTAAATTTATTTTAATGTTTATTATACATTTTTATACATTGTTGTAGCGTCCAGTAATTTTTTGACATTGGAATTTAGTTATAGATTATAATATTTTTAATTTTGCAGTTAATGACGTACAAAACATCTTTGCGAGTCACACACATGTGCAAACCTCATATGCGATGCGTCCTAGGCCTTTTAAACGAGGTCGGGAAAGTTCTGAGGGATCACGAGATTTTGCGGACATATGGATCATATTGGAAAATGAAGGTAGTACGGGGACAGACGAAGGATATGTTCTTAAGCAAGATTCTACAATATAAGAACTTTTAAACATTTTGATTTTTTTCTCAAAAATGGCTGCAATTTTTTCATTAATTTTCCTCGTCGAATGTATACTAAGGACGGTAAAAGAAATGGTGCCAGTCTAATTTCTGGCAAACACCGTGTTTTCTAAAATTATAAAATTTTAACATATAAAAGTTACAAAATTGATGGGAGATTTTTGCCTTAAAATGTTCTAAAAAATCTGCTCTTTAAAAACTGTCATGTGCAATTTTTGGAAAAGCAAGCAGGTTTTGCGTAACTAGTTCTTTACATTTATGCGATTGATAAAAAAGTACGCAAAACGAGTAGTGCAATTTATTTTCTTAGAAAATAATTTTTGGGTTGAATGTTTGTTGAATGAATGTTATTCATTGTCGCATCACGTGAAACAATGAAACTTTTGTTTCAGTAAAAGAAACTTGTATTGGACTGACACAAAATGGAGAAGGTTTAACAATAGCTGAAACTTCATTTGGCAGTATATTGTTGTTGGCAGTATATTCATTTACAAGTGAAGTTTATACACAAACTAAAACGCAAATGAAATTTCTTTTAGAACTTTCAAAATGGTGAGTCATATCGATAAAAATGAATTGAGAATGAACAGTAAAATATTGTTATTTTAGCGAGAGTGCTTTAGTTTTTTACGCGTACATGAAACTCGCAACTCTATATAACAGAAGGAAAAATATAATGGAATGCAATACAATTTCCCAAAACCTTGATGCCATATCCAAATTTAGTAGTAATGTTATTGCATATTTTGTAATATTTTATACATCATATTCTGTGTTCTGATTTTGGTGATGAAGTCAGCATTTTGAAGGAATGTTTCAGCTGTATAAGTCAGAGAAGAGAACTTTTGCTGCATATATAAAATTATTGCCACATTTCCCTTCCTCCATAAAATAGTCTTTTTGTTAAAGTTCTTCAAAAAAAATATAATCCTATTATTCAATATATTACAAATTTTATTCTGATCCAATTACAATACTTGGTTTTTTGTTTCTAATTTTCATTTTGATTATGAACAGGTTGCAGTTTTGTAATTGTAATTTTATGCAAATATTGTTAGTATAGAAACCTATTTCACATAGTATTGGTGAACCTTTACAATCATATTTTTTCCTGTTCAATTATAAGAATAAGCGAATTGTTTGCATCTTAATTTTTAATAGACGAAGATGATTCCCGTAATAGCTGTTTCGGTATATCAACTACAAAGATTTATTTAACTGGAATTAATATTTCAAAAGTAGTATTTGAAGAAAAATGAAATATTACTTTATAAACCTGAGATGTTCACATTGCTAAGTTCTTAAATCTCTAATGTAATTAAAATTACTTTTATACGTGAAGTGGTACAAGAGATTGTATAATCACCGTTTGGATAAAGGAAAGTTACTTCACCAACGTTAACACGACACTAAGAAAAAATCTAGGGTTTACGTTTACTATTTTTACTTCTGTTCGCAACAATACTGCAAATGATAATTGTACTGAATTCTACTTTGTTCTCTTCATAACAGAGATTTATGGAATTACTTAAGTTTACCAATCAGTGTTCGAATTCAGAAGCAACACTCCATACTAATTCAATTATTTCTGATTCTGAAGTATGTTCCAGGGGAATTACATAAACCACGAAGAACCAATGAGAAGAAAATGATCTACAGATTTTGCAAAAAAGTTTGATGGCCCATGTTCGATGGCCTATGAGTATCACTGTATGGGAGGTTCAATTGACATTAACTGTTAGGTTTAAGTAATGTTTGTGCATTAATAAAACTAAACATTTAAAAATGATTAAAGATTGAATGTGCTGAAATTTTGTTAAATATTTGTAAAAAACACATTCTGAAGTGTTTGTGTCATGTCAAAAATGAACAGATATTTTGTATCTTTATTCCTTCAAAAGTATTAGTCACCACCATCCTTTCTCCCCAACTAACGTATGAAACAATTTTACTTTCCTTTAAACATATTCCCTTGTCAGCTAAGAGATGTGAAGAGTGCCCAGAAAAATCAATACTAGTGTATTAACATGAAATTCATCAGATAGACAGCAGGTAAAAAATGACTCCACCTACTTGCCACCGCACCACTTGAGAAAATACGTAATCGAAGAGTCATTAAGAAAGATATTCATTCTATTCATGTTTGATAATTCTAGGGACAGATGTTTGTAATTTTAAATTAGACATTTAATTTATCGTATGTTTAGTAGAAATTGAGTGGCTGTCAAGAAATAAATTGTTAAATTTAGTATTTAGTGTTGGTTTCATTTGTTTTCTTTCTCACAGAGCTCTTTCCTTCCGGTAGCAATTTTAACCATTGCATAGACCATAATTTCCTCACATTTTCCTCCATCCACTTTCTCAATCACGAAGGTCCAAAAAGAGGAATCATTTTACTTGATTCAAATTTGTTGCAGAACTATGGTTACAGCATATTAAGACACTGAAGGACACTAATGAAAAACGTAAGATATGGCCCAAATATGGTTTGATAGAATGTAAAATCAAAGCCAAATATTTTAGTTTCTATCTACAAAAACGTAACATGCGTATATAAAATCATGATAAAATAAAATACGTAGTGATCCGTAACAGTAGAAAAGCTTTTACGTAAAGATTGCAGCTCGAATCTTACCACGATGGGGTCCCTTTTTGACGTACAAGTTCAGCATGTGAAGTTCGTAATATATGAAGTTGTTTATTTAGTTATTTTGGTCGGTAATTTCCTGGTATTAGTGCCCTTCTCCTACACGTACAAGACGTTACGGACACTCCAATTACGGCTGTACACCCGATGCTGCCCACTCGAATTTTATTACGTATTTTATTAGCTTTGAGAGCACTTATGAAGAATGTGAAAAAGTGTGTCATAATATTTTGACTCGCAGTGTTCAATTCGTCTTGCACATTTAAACATGTTAAAATTTGAAATTAAAAACTTATTTCATTTACATCTTTTATCACAAAGCTTTAAATATTTCATGCAGCCTCAAGCTATCGTATCGGCCTTTTTTCCTCTAGTGTGCTTACTAAATCATTCCATACGTATTATAAAATGTTGACGAAAAGTGTATAGCTCACTGGCAATCTGGTTGCTTTAAAGTTTGGAGTTGACGGATTCTATGCATGTAAACATCCATCTTTATTAACACAGTGTATAGTAGAAGTTCGAAGAGTACCTAAAGTAGAATAATTTGACAACGGTTTGGCGCGTGTCACGATGGGGCCGTGCATGCATTGCCGATTGCGGAAGAGGAGGTCGCGGGTTCGAATCCCGCCTTTTCCGAGGGATTCCCTTTGGAACGTCGTAATGCAATTTAATGTAATATAACAATTTAAAGTTAATATTACAAGATTCATTACGACGTTTCCGGACGAGTCTCGTAACGTATAAGTATTTAAAACTTATAAGTTTCGTTACGAGACCCTTCCAGCGGGAATGTCTCGGAGAAGGAATCCTCCGCCGGGAGTCGTCGCGCGTCTGAATCTTCTTCGAAAAGCAAATACATGAGGCCCCATCGGGGGGCGTTTTGCAAAAAGTGTTGCTGGTTATTATTGCAAAATTCATCAAAATGCCCTCACATGGCATCGCACTGGGACCTCCCAAAGCAGAGCAGACGGGGTTGGGCTGGGCGGAGGTCCCGGAGCACGGGCCAGCCTCGAACCCGAATCCTCCGCTTTGTTAGGTCTCAATGCTAGCCATGCGCCACCAGGGCACGGGGAAGAATCTGCTAATTCTTCTATATGTAGTCAACTAACAGCTACACACATAGACAATCGGAAAAAATTCCGATCTCATTGCCCGCCAAGATTCGAACCACGACCATTATACACACCAGGCGGGCACCTTACCACTGTGCTACCGAGGAGACGGCATTTTTTCGTTTTTAACGTGTTATCACGTACTGAGTTAACCGGGTAGAAGTTTCGTCTTCTAACGTAACTTGTTGCCTGGGAGAAAACGGACTCCAGGAAACATTTAGTTCTATAAAGTGAAGATGGGAGGTTTGAGAAGCTTTCTCGGAGGCGGTGGTGTATCCGGAAATGGTCCGAATATTTTGAGGAGCTCGGTGAAAGGGATTTTGGCTTCCGATTTAGCCTCTCAAAGAAGAGACCACTACATGTTTGAGAACTAACTGATGACCGACTGGAATTTTCAAGTTTACTTCATAGGTAATGATTAATGAAATGAAGTTTCCATGTTTTGGTAGATAATTGCCTTGCAAGTAACAGTTTTGCCTAACAACTTATGTTTAAATGGCTCCGTCACTTCTCTCAACTTTGAGGTTTTACATTCAGTAGTTTTTATTGCAATCCCTTTTTCACTTAAACCTAACCATCTCCACAACTTGATTTCATTTGTTATGTAGTCAATGTTTATTACATTTCATCTTGAAACTTGTTGCTTTAAAGTCGCATTTAATGTTCCCCAAGCATTGTTTTTTGTCGGGTTTGTCACTCCATTTTATCTCTATTTTCTATTACAGAAATGTATTTTCTCAATGTAGTCAATGAGCACTTCTTTCTCCGTCTATGAAAATTCCGCACTCCTCTCTCTTTTTTCTATTACGAAAAATCACTAAAAATAACCTCTTCGCACCAGAGTACAAAGTAGAACCAAAACAAACAAGTTTGGTTATGTTCACTGGCTGTTTCACCAGGGTCCAGGATTGCCAACCATGCATAAATGCATCTAAGACACACTTCACTAAGCATGGCTTAAAATTAAAGATGACTTTACTGAGTTATACTTAAAAATTATTTGGTGAAACCGGCCGTTAGATCCCAGACTTTATTATTTCATGTACATTGAGAAAATTGTATAAAATTGTTGTTTTCTATGCCTCTCAGCTAGTATTTTATCTGAGAAATCCTTCACTCATTACATGAATGTAGAATGACTGTCAATTCACAGAATAATTTTTGTCTTGCGGATGATTCTGGGTTGCCAAAGCTCCAACGTGCCCTCGTACGGAAGACTCGCGTTGATACGCCGAGCGGTGCCTAGCTTTCGGAGCTCTCGCAATGTCTACTTTCTGAGAAACAATCCAAGTTTGCACCATCAACTTTCAAGCGTATAAAACATTGCTGATATTTGCATCGTATTCGCCCTTTGACCCTTCTGAGATCAATACTAAGAGGATTGTCGCGAGAGTTGATACCTACCCTGTACAATATTTGAAATCATACCTGAAAAAGCAAACACAATTTTCAAAAAAGAAAAACTTACAAGATAAATTGTTAAAATTGTCCAAGAAATTACTATAGGAAAGCTTTCAATGAATGTAAAAAATGCATAAAAACATCAATAAGCACATCAGAATCATTGTTAGTTTGTAAAATTTGTGAAAAAGTTATTACAAAAACATTTATAGAACTAAATGTTCCCTGGAGTCCGTTTTCTCTCAGGCAACAAGTTACGTTAGAAGACGAAACTTCTACCCGGTTAACTCAGTACGTGATAACACGTTAAAAACGAAAAAATGCCGTCTCCTCGGTAGCACAGTGGTAAGGTGCCCGCCTGGTGTGTATAATGGTCGTGGTTCGAATCTTGGCGGGCAATGAGATCGGAATTTTTTCCGATTGTCTATGTGTGTAGCTGTTAGTTGACTACATATAGAAGAATTAGCAGATTCTTCCCCGTGCCCTGGTGGCGCATGGCTAGCATTGAGACCTAACAAAGCGGAGGATTCGGGTTCGAGGCTGGCCCGTGCTCCGGGACCTCCGCCCAGCCCAACCCCGTCTGCTCTGCTTTGGGAGGTCCCAGTGCGATGCCATGTGAGGGCATTTTGATGAATTTTGCAATAATAACCAGCAACACTTTTTGCAAAACGCCCCCCGATGGGGCCTCATGTATTTGCTTTTCGAAGAAGATTCAGACGCGCGACGACTCCCGGCGGAGGATTCCTTCTCCGAGACATTCCCGCTGGAAGGGTCTCGTAACGAAACTTATAAGTTTTAAATACTTATACGTTACGAGACTCGTCCGGAAACGTCGTAATGAATCTTGTAATATTAACTTTAAATTGTTATATTACATTAAATTGCATTACGACGTTCCAAAGGGAATCCCTCGGAAAAGGCGGGATTCGAACCCGCGACCTCCTCTTCCGCAATCGGCAATGCATGCACGGCCCCATCGTGACACGCGCCAAACCGTTGTCAAATTATTCTACTTTAGGTACTCTTCGAACTTCTACTATACACTGTGTTAACAAAGATGGATGTTTACATGCATAGAATCCGTCAACTCCAAACTTAAAGCAACCAGATTGCCACTGAGCTATACACTTTTCGTCAACATTTTATAATACGTATGGAATGATTTAGTAAGCACACTAGAGGAAAAAAGGCCGATACGATAGCTTGGGGCTGCATGAAATATTTAAAGCTTTGTGATAAAAGATGTAAATGAAATAAGTTTTTAATTTCAAATTTTAACATGTTTAAATGTGCAAGACGAATTGAACACTGCGAGTCAAAATATTATGACACACTTTTTCACATTCTTCATAAGTGCTCTCAAAGCTAATAAAATACGTAATAAAATTCGAGTGGGCAGCATCGGGTGTACAGCCGTAATTGGAGTGTCCGTAACGTCTTGTTTGTATATTACAAACTTCACATGCTGAACTTATACATCCAACAGGGAGCCCTTTGTAATAAGATTCGATCTGCACTCTAAATACTAGTTCTTCTACTGTTACGGATCACAACGTGATCTATTTTATCATTGTTTTATATATTCATGTTACTAGGTACAAAATAAAATATTTTGATTTGTTACATGTTATGCTAGGTACAAACTAAAATATTCTGCTTTGATTTTACATTCTATCAAACCACATTTGTGGTAGATCTGACGATTTTCATTATTTTCTTTAGAACGTTTTAACATGCAGTATTGCAGTAATTCTGTAACAAATTT
The DNA here is from genome assembly GCA_011170035.1 of Teleogryllus occipitalis. NCBI lineage: Eukaryota > Metazoa > Arthropoda > Insecta > Orthoptera > Gryllidae > Teleogryllus > Teleogryllus occipitalis. The sequence goes on from BLKR01009240.1 coordinate 114,291, forward strand.
GATTTAAGTAAAATGCTTCTGACTTTTTGAACCATCGTAATTGAGAAAATAGAGAAAAATTTGAGGAAATTGTGGTTTAAGTCGTGATAAAATTGCACCTACGGGAAAGGAATTGCTCTATGTGAAATATAAATGAATCCAACACTAAATACCAATTTTAGCAATTTATTTATTGTCATTATTTTAACAATTCATTTAATAATTTACTACCAAACGTCCATAACTATTCCATTAATTAGATTCCTAATATTTTAATTTTACCAATTCTCTTTACTTAAAATTCTGACACAAATTTATGTAAATTACTCCGGGACCCCTCGATTTTCACGATATTCCCGAGTGTTATTGCCATTTGATGATTTTCTTTGTGGTAACACTTATCTTAATTTTTGCATAAGATCTCACAGCTTATAGTATGTGAGAAAATATGCTTAAGTAGTAAGGTTGGCAAAGCAAAGAAGTAAGGGAAATACTGGAATTAAAGAACGGGAAATTTTAAAATCCAGATATTTTATATTTGATAATGGGTTTCATGACAAGTACCACAGGATTTCTTTTCAAACAATGTATCAAATCAAATTTATCACAAACCTTAGATTGCGAATTTTCATTAGTGATGCATTTTATCATTTGATTTGTTATATGTAGATATACTTTATTTAAATCTTCTAGAGCTCTAAACCTATCTGACAAGAAAACATTTTCAGAATACTGCAACATTCTTGAATGGCTTAAAGGATAACAAAAATAAAAATTCGATGATTTGTAGGACATAAGAATAAAAAATATTTTGTTTCCAACATGATTTATTATACGCATTTTACATTTGTTTTCAACATTCTTAATTGTTTGTTATTTTCTACAATAAATGCATAATTTTTTAAAATCTTTATTAATACCACGTAAAAAGAAATGACAATATTCAAAGCAGATTTGTACAAATGTCATCAAGATCTCTCAGCATTTTGTAGTGCGTTCTTGATTGTTCATGCTTTATGTGATGCTATTGGTGCATAGTACCTGAAACAGAAATAATTTAATTATGGGAAAATACTACTCAACGAAACTGGTGAGGCAATTTTTTGAAGTACACTTTATTACAAATATGAAATTTTAATATAGTACATTTTATTAAGATTTATCTAAATAATAGTTATAAATTTTTAACAATTATTATAGCATTTAAATAAATTACAGCAAAGAGCTCAGAAAACAACAAAAATGAATTAAAGTGTAATAAGGCCTGTATTGCTAATAGTATATTATCATTAAAATAATGTAATGCGATTGCATCGTTAGACATTAGCAACTAGGGGCAAGATTGGGTTTTCTGCGTTTTTTACTTTTACTTTCGGTTTAACTACCAGATACCAAAAATATTTTTAGGATGGGGGCTTCACCATCAATAAAAAAATAAAAATCTCTCGGTTTGATATGAGATTACTCCATTATTAGATAATATTCGAACGTAAGCAGGCAGTACTGATGTGTACTCTTTAAGTATTGAGTCACATGAACTTCGTGGTCATGACTTACGACTGATACCTTAGTTTAATGCAAACAGATTACGTTGTACATTAGATTTCATAGTTATTACATTTTTTTATTTTCATTTAAAGATATACAATAGAATAAAGTTCTGTAGAAAACATCCAAGTCAAAGGAATCAATACGATTGGAAATTGACTTATAAAATTAGACATTAAACTAAAAATTTCGACTTCTAAAGATGCACGCCAAAGGATGTAGCAGGATAAGGGGGGTAAAAAAGGGGGGTTCTCACTAAACACGACGCGCTTTCAGATTGCCAACATGGATTTAGAAAATCAAAATCAACGGAAACAGCTATATTTTCTTTTCTTAAAGATGTCGCCTCATCATTAGATCAAAACGAGGCACCTATTGGATTATTTTTAGATCTCTCAAAAGCTTTTGACATCATTGATCATGACATTTTACTTTCAAAATTACCTTCATATGGAATCCGTGGTATTGCTCTAGATTGGTTATGTTCGTACCTTAAACAACGATCTCAGAAAGTTGAAATACCTTACTGGAATGATGGAACATTACGTACGCACCTTTCCGACTCTTTGCCCGTTGCATGTGGAGTTCCTCAAGGATCGATTTTAGGCCCTATTCTGTTCCTACTTTACGTAAACGATATGCCCTCGACGATTCGAAACGGAAGAACGGTTCTCTTTGCGGATGATACGAACATCCTTTGCAATAAAGAAACCGTAAATAGTACAATATCAGATGTTTCAAATTGGTTCCGAAATAACAAATTAATAGTAAACGAAAAGAAAACGGTTTTAATGCAGTTTTCCATTTAAAATAAACAATTCTGTGCTCCATTGAAAATGAACAGTGTACCATTGACTCATGTTAATGCAACAAAATTTTTAGGTCTCTCAATTCAGTCAAACCTTAAATGGAACGTCCATTTAAATGAATTGAACAAAAAATTAAGTTCATTATGCTACGCGTTCAGAATTCTTGCAAATTCAGTCAGCCTTCATACTGCTCGTTGTGTATACTTCGTGAATGTTCATTCCCGCCGGAGATATGGCATACTATTCTGGGGAAATACATCTTATAGCTCCCAGACTTTTAGGTTACAAAAACGAATTGTACGAATAATAACCAAATCCCACCCACGTGATTCTTGTAAGCCTATCTTCATTAATCTAGGAATTCTACCATTACCGTGTCTTTTATTTACGAATCAGTGGTTTTTGTAAAAAATCACTTGCTTAAGGGCGGGAATATATTTTCAGAAAATGCCGAAGTCTATTACTATAACACTCGACGTAGAAATCATATTCATCAGGTGACAGTATCAACAGCTCATTACAAAAATTCACATACAATACATGTACATTATTTTACAACACTTTGCCAGATGACATTAAACGATTAAATTCAATAGAAAAGTTTAAATCACCAGTGAAATCGTTTCTGCTGCATAACTGTTTCTATACAATTAGAGACTATACTGAGCATCACAAGAAAAGCAACATTAATTTTAACAATGATACATAATGCATTAATTACCATTTGGACGGTATAAATGAGTATAAACAACCTGTAACAACTATTGTAACACAGCTTCCGGGTCAATGACCCCCATCTCGATCAGGTTTTTCGTCCAGTTTCCCTGATCCATTGAGCAAATGCTGAGATGGCCCTTGTTTTGCTTCTGGACATAAATGTAACTTCATTTTCTGTGCACGTCTTCTAGAATTCAGTGGGAAACACAATTATTCAAATTATCGTTTCCACGTTGTCGCGGCAGGAAGTAATAAGAGCCAAAATTTATTGCTTATTTATCCTTGAAAATCAGATTTTATTACATGGGAGTTTTTTTGTTTTTTTTTCTCTAAGAAATTCAAAACTTAAGTAGTATATGATTTAGTGTAGGGATCACAGAATTTTGAAAATGTGCACACAATTCACTTTTCCCCATAGCCCGTCATACGCCGTTTTTAACTGTTTTTTGACGTAAATAAATAAATAAAAAATGACCACAAGCTTAATTCAATTTTGAATGAAACTCATGTTGGGTGTTATTTTGAAATTTATTTTCCCCAAATCTCAGAACCACACCCTGATTATTTTGCAAGATAAAAAACATGAATTTTCGGTTTTTGATTGTTTTCGTATTATTCAGATAAAAGTTTGAAAAATATTATGAGCCCTAGTTGACATCTATACGTATCTTGGAGAGCATTTTCAAAAAAATCTAAGGGAAATTGAATTTTTAAAAAATATTAATTATTCGGTATTTTTCTGTTTTATTCCTGGGGGTGACGACTCCAAAAAATCCCGTGAATTGGTATTAAGACGTACTTTACTACTATTTTTCTTATTTGTTCATCAATGACGCATCAATTTTTTGTAGCCTGTTTTTATGTGAAAAATTTTAAAAATTTTAATGATTTTAACTCAAATTCCATTTCAATTTCTATCATCATCATCATCATCATCATCATCATTATATATATATATATATATATATATATATATATATATATATATATATATATACATACATTTTTGCTATTTTTGTAGAAAAAATTAATAATTGTGAACACATTCAGTAATTACAGGTATGCCTAACGTTTCATAAAAATCATAGTGAATCGTATTCAATTTAATCTTCAACATTGTCATTTATGGTGCTTCACAATTTCAAGTTTTTCAGCTGGTTTAATTTTGAGGGACAGATACCGAGCACATGGCAAACTATATAATTCCTGCTAAGTGAGAACAACCAATATTCCGTATACCATTAGCACAATAACATGCATATCGTAAGATTCCAGATATTCTTATTGTTTATAGTAGATGATACATTTATTTGTATTTCTTTCTGTGTATTGCGATTGTACGTAGAATTTTACAATATTTACGTACTTTACAATATTTTATTTTTCCTTTAAGAAGTTCAGATGAATATTATAATGTAACATTTTCGCTAAATACAATACGATATAGCTTGTAACAATTGATAAGTGTCCGTGAAAAAGAAATAGTTTTTCACTCATTTCTGGAAAGTCAATAAGATCATCGGATGTCATGTTTTTAAATAGTACAGTTTTACGTCCCTTTTACGTAATTTTTAATTTTTGCGGGATGAGTATCTTTCCTGACATTGATGTTGGTTTCTTCCACTATGCCTTGGTCGGAATTAAAACTTACCAAACGTGTTGGTAAGAAAACATGCAATCTTACAGAAGAATCCCGCTTTCGGTAAAAGTTCATAACGGAGTTGATTATGTAACAATCTATATTTTTTGGACTGCTTCAACTAGCCAGCGAACTTTAGTTAAAAAGAATATCGTTCGACTCTTGTATTGTCAACTGCTTCCCCTTTTCTTTCAATGCTGGCATTGGCACCATGTAACTTTTGTCTTCCAGTTCACTTTTAACATCTCTGAAACCTGTCTAAATCAAAAATATCTCCGTTTCAAAAAAGAATTTAAGCTGTCTTTTAACATAATGTATTTAAAAATGCTGGAATCATTATGATTTGCATAATATGGACCATAACATTTTTGAAAATTTGAATTTAGCGCCAAAAATACACCGTAATATTTTTGTATGGTAAAATGATACGATTTTCATTCTGAAAATTTATTTTTCCGTACAAAAGTGATTAACTTATTGCGAGTTATATGCGTGTAAGTGACAAAGAAAAAGTTTTTTGAAGATGACGCACCAATAAAAAAATCTGAAAAAACAGTAGTAAAGAACATAATACTAATTTGTAGGATTTGTAGGAGTCGTCACTCCAAAAATAAAACTCAGAAAAATACCGGATAAAAATTTATTAATTTTTTAAAAATTGAGTTTCCCGGCAATTTTTTGACGAGTCAAAGCTCTGCGACTTTCAGAAACATTCACTGATTTTTGGGGGGTACTTTACATTCGAGACCCCGGGACATTTTCAAAATTTTCACAAAAATGTCTCTTAATTTTTTCTTTAAATTTCTTGTAAGAATAGAGTGAAATACACTTATCAAAGTGTCTTAGATCCTATTTCCACGATTAACTCTGCATTTTCGAAAATTCGAAAATTTTGAATTTTTGCGGCCATCTTTCTACAACTACAAAATTGAAGATAGAGATGTTTCTTTCAAATGAAATTTGTTGTGAATAATTAGTTTTTTCATTTAGATCATGTAATTCTTTGAAAATGTTACTAGTTTTCGTGCAATAGTGCGCGCAATATTTGCAATTTTGAATTACAAAAAATAAGATTTTCTCAAAAACAGCTCCAAATTGTTTCTTTAAACTTTTGTTAGTGATAGTACTAATTACACTCTTATAAGATGACAAACGCCATAGTGCTCTATTCTTTTGTTTTTTCAAACATTACAAAAAAATATTTGTTGCCTCCCAAGCCGTTAATATTTACTTTAACATTTTGTTCACATTGTATATATGAGTATATGTGCTTTAAATATTATATAAAATTTCTGAGAATTTCAACAGTTTTCTGTGAAAATGAACTACAAATTTCCCATTTTGGGAAACGCTCATATCCCACTTTCTCAACAATTACTCCGAATTTTTTCTTCAAACTTTCCCAATTGATAATGCTAGTTGCACGGTTTAATGTCAAAGTTCATTTTTGTGCATTCTTTTGTTGTTTCAAAAGTTACACAAATTAATTTTTTTATGACATCTCTCACGTCGTTAATATGCTTATTTGTAGCAATTTGTATACATTATTGCATTTATGAGCTAAAGTGCTTTAAACGACTTCAAATGACGTTTTTCGAAAACTCAATAGATTCCTGTGAAAGCTTTAAATTTCGCATTTACAGAAACGGTTAAATGATATTTTCTTGAAAACTGACCGAATTATTTAACGAAAAGTACCATTTGGGCCAGGTTTTACTCTTTTGTAATATTCGCAAAGTAGTCTTTCGGTTCTATTAGGAAGCCAAAAAATTGAAATTAAAAAAAAAAAAATCCTGTGGGGCGCTAGATGGTAAGCAGGCAAGAGGATGCGGCAAGACCATAAGTCAGTTCACATGGAGGAAATTAGAAAACTTACTACGAGTAAGGCTGTGCCATTTTGTAGCACCACTAATTTATTTTTTTAAAGTTGTTATTTAAGGTAAGACAAATTTTACTGGGAATAAAGGAATCATGTAACAGTGTTTAAGCGTTTTTTATCTATAAATTCAATATGGAACCAGTTATTTAGTGGGGGAAGGGATCAAGTCGCATGTTCCGTTACTCCTCAGTACTATACTTTTGGTTTTGAATGTTTGCAATATGTATCGTGTGAGGTATCTTCAGTATGCTGCCGTGCTAAGCACAGAAGTCTTATCTGCTATTGAAATGAAACAGAAATTGAGGTTAAAGTTTAACAACTTACTTTATTTGATGGACAACTTACGTGTTCAATTCATTTCTATTGTTATGTAAATACTTCGTTTATTTGATGAGAGTGATTTTTTGTGTAATTCTTTATTTGTAATTAGTAAATGTAGTTCCTGCCAATTTCATTTTAAATTACCTGCTGAAATACTAGGCTATGTTGGCCGTACGTGCCTATTGCTAGTTATATTTGGGGGGATCTGCGTAGATACGGCTAAATTAGTCTAGTAATGGTAGTTGAAATTAGGTGTTAAATTTACGTTATGTTAGGTTTATCATGAACTAAATACTAAATTTAAGTGCATCCTAGTACCTTCTAGGCGAATTAAAATTCTGAGAGTTAATATATTATGGTTTGGAATAGAATTCTTGTTCTTATGTGGCTTACTTTCTAGTGAGTTCTCAACCTACTAAAATACAGGAGTTCATAATTGGTAAATGAAATAAGTTAAAAAGCAAGTTGTATTGAAATATGTAATACAAATTTGAAACTTGAAAGGACCTCCAAGTTATTCATTTTCTGATGAAATGATATTTTATTCAGTGCATTTAGCATTAACCGTACAAAATAGTGTTTGAGAAAATGTCCAAGCGTTTCTGAAAATTAGGAATTTTATGCTCGTTTTAAAGATATGTATTAATATTCGAGAAAATTTATGAGACCATTTAAAGCACTTGCACTGACAAATGGACCTGCCCGAAACCCTTAAGCGAAGATGAGAGGAAAATTTCTGAACAGCCAGCCAGTGAAACTCTATAGTCCCTCACCAAATGTTCACGCAATGTAAGGTTTTCATCCAAACAACCAATCATCCTAATGACTTAAATGACCAAAACTTACTCAAAGAACCAATTAAGCAAGTTAACCATATGTACACACGGATTTCTATGTGAACAAGAAAATCCTACATTCACCCACCCGTGAAACCAACTTAAAAATAATCCTTCACTAAACAACGTATTCACCCTATAATCAATATACTAACCCACTCACCTACACACTCAAATAAGTCCGCTAATGAGACTGCAATTAATACCTTTTGGCAAAATTCCTCCGAAATTCATAAGAGATATTTGCTCTTTTGTTTCCCGTTCTGCTTGTAGAGCTACTCGCTACTCTGCGCCGGGGGGTTGTCGGCAATGTCAGCTTGCTCTGCTCGCTGAAGAGCTCTTTCCAACAAGAGGCCAGCGAATTGTCCCAGGGCCCTTTGGAGGGGCGTTCACTTCGCAGAATTTGCCTGAAAGAAATACCACCACACTTCACATTAATAAATGCATTTCATATCCCAAAATATTTCATAAGGTTTTCAGTAATATATTTGTTTACCCTTAGGTACAGGTCGGCACAATTTTCATTTTATTTAGTAATTTAGAGAACATTTCTACAAATGGGAACAGGAATGAAGTATAAATAGTCTATTCGAAATTTTAAGATTATTTTTATATGGCTACCAATCGTGAATACTGAATATTTTTAGCCGTCGTTTAGTGTCGATTCTAAATTAAGAAAATTCTATATGAACATGAAAGATCCAATAAATGTGTAATACACCGGGACTCAAACCCATTTTAATATACTGCCATAAGTAATGATTATATTATACATTATATTATAAATTATTATTACTATATTATTTTTAATATTATTATTATTTATTATTTTTATTATTATTATTTATTATTATTATAATTATAATTATTATTACTCTAACCGTGTCCTTACTGATTGCGAGTTTTAAATAAATTATGTGTACGCTTTGCACGATTACCTGAAAATGTTGCTCGTCGCGAAATTTTTTGACTAATATTCTATATGAATATTCTGTTCCCAGAGCATCTGTTCCCAGAGCGCGACATTAGACAAGAGTACCCAAATATGTTGTATTTCTGTGTATTCTTAATATTTTTAAAGTAATTCGTAACAGCAAATAATTCTTCATTTTTTAAGAATGAGGGACTTTCCATGGAAAATGACCTAAAATTTAACTTATTAATTGGAATTGGGTACAAAACATAACAATGTTCTCTCGTGCCAGAAACCTTTCTTTACTTCTGTTATGCACGTTTTGTAAGATGATGCCGAATTCATTAGTAAAAAGCTCATTTTGAAACTATAAAAATATAATAAAGCAATATTTCTCAGCAAATAAGTGTAAGTTCTTGCATAATAACCGTTTAAAGACCCGTTAATAAGTGGTCAATTATATTATTTTCCTCTTTCTTGTTGAACTAAAAGGCGTCCTCGCGCACTATGAATGTCTTAATAGGCGCACGAACAAGACTTGCCAATAAATTCACCTAGTTTACGAACTTCAGAAATTTAAACTGCCCTGACCAATGCGTCATCATTGTCTGACCTTGTTAAATAAAGAGTAAACATTCGAAGCGTGACATGTTCACTTCACTATTTTACAATAAAAATGAATTTTACAATGAAATGTAATAATCAAGTGCGTAAGTTGCATAACTGGTTGACGATATTTGGCATAGTAAAATCATTTTAATTGAGAGAGACCGACCCAAAGATACAAGGACTGCAATAAAAATTCTGTTTTATGTACTCTTAGCCTACATAAACGCAGGTGTAATACCAAATCATGTCCCAGTCCTGTTTACTAATTTACTTCCGACGCCATCGGTTCAATGAACAAAAGCCAAGAACGAAAAACGGGAACCTTGGTGAAGGCATTCTGTTCCCCAATTCAGCTGTGCATGGTTGATCAAGTGACATTTGCTCCTTTTAATTTTGTGTTGTACTTCATTTATGACTGAAGGGATTGGATTTAAGGTGCTGGAAAATTTGTCTTCATAGACACAGTATGGGAATAATAATAATATATTATAATAATAATTGATTAACATTTGAATGTGCTGTCAATGTCGCGAGTAAATTAATCGAATTACCCATTTTATCATTATTAACAAAATGCAAACGAGTACTAATGTAAAGAAACAAATTCATGTCTACTTAAAAGGTGAAAAACCCTTATATAGTCTTTTAGAAAACTAAAAATATCACAAATATTAGATCTACGGCATTTTACTTTCTCAAAAATTCCACAAGCGAAAACTATTTCAACATTGTTAACAGTTTTGAAGTTTTAGGACTGCCTGTAGTTGGTGAGGCACCCGGTATACATGTAATATCCCGTCTTTGTTACATTATAGAACAAGAAGTTTTACTTGCTAAGGAAACTAATAATGTGTACCACGAACGAGTTTCAACAAGTTTCATCTCCTCCTACTCATAAACACCAGCGAAAGTCGATGCAGTCCTATTTACGCATCTTTCAAGCGGGACGGCACGGAATTTGTTTTCGGCGGCTGTTGAAGTTTCAAGAATATTTTTACACCTAGGCGAGGCAGTCTGGAAAATTTTCTCGTGCCAACCACCGAAAATAAGCTGGCATTAAACGCACAAATTTCATTACAGTGGTTTTTAAGAAAATAAATTAGTTTAATGAATGTATGACTTCCTGTTGGATTTTAACTCTAAAATTATACCCTCAATATTTTCCCACATTTTTAACTTTTATTTCCAAACTTAACAATTGGATTGCTACTTTCCTAAGTCTTAGCCCTGACTTTCATACTAATCGCCTGGAACGAACAGGAATTATTCAATATTTAATTAGAAACATTTTTTACACATTCGATGTGGAGAAGTCCCATATCCAAAGCTATCCATGCAGAACTATTGTCATGCAATTTTACCAGCTTGTACACCATCAAAAATACTGTCAGAAGTTTCAAGCGATGTCGTGAATTATATATTTTAATTGGAAGACTATCAGCACGCTGACCTTTCTTTACGTGACCTTGTATACTTGACCTTACCGTCGCCGTAGCGTGAAAACCGTAACCGTTGCATCGGCATCCGTGACGTCTACCAACCCATGGCACATTTTGAAATGAGTTTAAGGAATAATTTAGCACAATATTCGCTATTTGCTTCCACTATAAAATATGGGGTGAAACAAATCATGTACATCTCGTACATCATAGTAACATTTCGAAATATCAGCATGCTCAAGATATCCTGGCGTCTTGTTATAAATTCTTTCCCATGATAGTCGAATGGTTTAAACAATTAAAAAAAATAATCACGCAAAGAGCACATTCTAATTTTCTTTCGAGAAGTGGCGTTTTCCCCCGATGAAGATGATTCTGCTCCATTTTCACATTAAAAACTCAATATGAAAATTTAGTCAGAGAACATGAACGTTTCAATCGATTAGATTGAACTAAACAATATCTGATTTTTATCAGAGACCCATCTACCGCATAGGAAATTATTCAAAATATGTGAATTTTAATGCGATTAAAAGTGAGATTTAGAATCTCAAGATTATTACGTCTCAGTCAAATCATTAAGAACATAAGAGAAGACGCGTTTAAGCGAGTCTTACAGACTTACCTTTCTAGCATTCCAAGAGCACGGCGCATTTGTCCACGAACCACGTGTGCCGGGTGTCTCCCTGCAGCGCTGACTACTCCCCTTCATCTGAAGGGATGACTGCCTCCTCGCCGCCGGAGGACGCCTTTTGTAGCACGGGATTGGCTGCAGAAGATTCGTAGCGTGAGCTTATTTGGAACTACGGGCAAGAAGCACTTACCCAAACATGAAAAAAAAATCCAAAGAACTTGTTGGTATACATAATTTGACACCGATTTTGAGTTGGTGTATTTTTAATTGATAATTTTGAGATAATATATGTTTTATAAGTGTTACTTTCGGCGAGGTGTGATTACTGTTCGTTTAGGAACCGAAGCAAGATGTCAAGTTAGTTTTCCAAATAAATAACAACCATTTCGATTTAACGTCATCCGAGATCCAACCGTTTTTCACAATATCGATTGCCAGCATAGGTCGTGAGTGCTAACACATACTAAACCTACGAAACAAATATTAGTTCGACATTTCAACAATATTAATTTGCGATAACACAGACCGCGGTCAAGGCAAGTGTGGCTGAAGTGCGGCGAGGCGATAAGGGGTCGAGCGGGATGAGGAGGGTAGGGGAGGGGAGGGGAGGGGAGGTGGGGGTGGGGAGGCCGTGGTGTGGCGTGGGGAGATGGGTGTGGCGGGGGTAGCGGGGAGAGGTTCGGCGGGGGATGGCGGGAAGAGGCGGGGTGACGGGACGGGACAGGACGGGACACGTCGAGGCGGGAAGGGGCAAAGTGGGGAGGGAACCTGAATGGAAATAACAAAGCACCGTTACTTTCTTTTCAATAACCAGGTTTCGGTTATTAATTGATAACTAAAAATAGGTATTTTGAAAAATACCAAATTGGCCAAATGCAACTAATTAAGTCTTTCTAGCATGAATTATTGGATACCAACCTTGAAGTTAACAACAATGTAATGAATACAAAATGTGCTACAACGGCGCATGTTTAGTCGCATTATTGGAAATAGTAACGTAATATTGTAATTTCTTGAATTTCTTCTATAAAAATATTGTAATTTCTGCCGCACTAAAAAATTATTTTTAATTTGATAAAGTCCAATTCAACCATTTCAAACGAAGAGTCTGTGGTGGATATGTACATCGATTTCGATAGTCAGGAAGAGCAGCAATTTCTAACTTTTACAAATGAAACAAACTTGTTTTAATTTAACTGTTACAGAATTTGCAGTTTATTATATAGAAAAGAAAAAAATAATATTTCTCATACGCTTGCCTCGATTACATATACGCACTTTAAGCACACCTTGATTGCAAACAAAAATTATACTCATAACTGTAGATGAAGGAAGACGTCGAATTTTTTTTATTTAATGCAATTTTCCAAAAATTAGGAAGTTCAACGAAAATGAGATATATATCATTCTCTTAAGCGTCCTTTATACTATCCGAGGACAATATTTAATCAAAAAATTGATTGCCTTTTTTAAAATTTTGAAATTGTCCCAAGGACTTCAGTGAAGTATCCTCATAAAATATCTATTTCAAATTCAAGAGGCCGCGATCAGTCAGATCGATTGGGGAATATAAATTTTGGTGAAAATCCTCCTTACTGTTTAGCCGCTAGGCTTGTTCACGGCCAGACGACGACAGACACTTTGCATCAATCGATTTTTCGGTATAAAGGACCAACAAAAATGGATCCTGACTACACAACGTGTTCGAATTAATTTACTATATGTGTAAATTAAATAAACAAGTTTTATCCAACTTTTCATTACTAGGACGCAGAAATAAAGAGTTTTTTTGTCAAAAATACACCGTTTTTCATGCATTACAACACTTTCTCTATATTGAGAAGGCAGGAGCAAGAAAGTTAAAAAGGACGACAAAACTGTACTAATAGTTTTTACATATTCCAATTACTCATTTTCACTTTCCTGCTACTTATAAAACTACCATCTGTACAAATCATTTCCTCCTATGAATATTAAAAGCCACGGAACATTCTATTTGAATTATTAATAATCATTAGAACACAACAAAAACAAATATTTATTATAATAATAAAATTAGATTAATGAAATTTACAAAAGATAATGAATCCAATTTACAGAAAGTTTTTATTTCTATTGAAAGATGGTCACTATTTACTTGTACTGTGGAAAAATTAGCTGCCGTCGCGCACTGAAAGTTACTGAAAAAATAAAGAATTGGTCAGTATTGGCCGCTCTGCTTTAGCTAACGCCGTGGATCCCCCTTGCCACAACGAACTGTGTGACCGCGAACGACTTACGTTTGTGCTGTTATTGCTCATTAGGACCCCTACTTACCAGCCATGTGTGACAGTTTGCTGGATGGAAAACAGTAGCTCATTTCCGGGAACATTGTAACCCGGTATAACTAAATCTGTGGATATATTGTGTTTATTCGTCAGTTACCGACGATTTGTCGCACTATGGCAATGATTATTTCATATTAATAGGCTCAAGAAAATCGATATTTAGGCTAATAAAACTATACATCAATTAAAATTTAACAGTTCGATTATTGCATTTCAGTCTATTTTTTGAAGTTTCGAATTAAAAATGTTGCCATTTCGGCAAAAATTGTGCTTCGTCGTAAGTACCCACTGAAAATATACAATACGCGGCGTATTTGGCAAGGTGGCTGCGAGCAGACCCGATGGCGGTCATGGGCTCTTTCATTATAAAAATTGAAATTAACTAATTACTGGCTTCCGAGTTGCTCAGAGCCGTTATGTCGTACAAAATGAGGATTAAAATACAGATACGTGCAATCGGTTGTACTTTCCATGGCACAGTTTTCCTTGTACAATAAATATTTTGAAGAGGTAAAATGTGTGTGTTCGTTCGGATATCTTTCAAGACTCCTTGAAGTGCATGCTATATTATCATATAACAGCGGGCAGAAATGCTGCCATAAATAATGATATTTTCTGCTTCAAAGCATTACCAGTAGCTTCCACGGGTTTGCAAATCTATGTAGTTTTCATAATTCACCACTGATGGTGTGGCTGGTCTGTTTGTTGGATATTGGAAACCTGAGAGTCGTGCTATGACGCTGCTATCAGCAAGGTCCCAGTCAATTGGCGCGGAGGTCAAAAGTGCACAATGTAATGAAGGTTTGCGATAGCGGCCCAATAAAATATTCCCTCGCCATCCTGAGCCAGTAGAGACAAGAGCTGTCGCAACGGGCTATTTTTTTTTCATTTCATCCATTACGTCTTATGCACTTTTATTCCATTCGTACGATCTTTGTGTGAAGACCTCATGCTGCGCGCCATGGAATTTCAATGAACATTTTCTGATTGTAGTGAACGAATGAGACGCTACAGTACTGATAACAGGGAACAGTATGTGAAATATTTATGGGCCTCTGATGTCTCAAATTCTCAAACAATCAAAGAAGTCTAGTATTCAACCATTATCGCCCAACATAATTTTGTGCACATAACGATTGTTCATTGTCGTCACAACCGTAACCGCAGAGCCACAGATGAAGCTCACTGCTAGCAAGCTTTTTGTAACATATACTGCTAACACATTGTTATTTTGCTGAGTTTTTGCTGTAGAATTATTTGATGCAACGTTGCTATCTAGCCGTATCAGTTACAGCTTACTTTCCACTTTTATCCTTTCCACTTTTATGGATACTTTGGAATTTCAATCACTGGAAGAAAGGTTCAATTGTTATGAATCAATGGAAAAATGTTTCGTTCTGATCGTTAATATTTATGATTTTTTCCTGTGTCCTAGTCTAGATCGCGGATTGCTGTAATTGCGCCTCTACGCATCCCCACTTCAGACTCTCTCTCCTTGTTATGGTCTCGGCGCCACGAAGGCCACCTTTCACTAAGGCTACAGTTTAAAAGTCTAGAGGAAATTTTCGTCGGTTAAATTTCAAATAAGACAAAGAATAATTTTATAGTCCAACTACTACCAAAACATTACCAAATAATACATCATTTAATTCATCTTTTTACGAACTATTAATTGCTAGTAAGAAAAATATATAGTTCCATTAAAAAAATCAAAGTTAAATATACATTTCTCAAAATCTTAACGTATTCCGAATATATCGCGATAGCCTATTGCATGGCTCACGATTTCGCGAAAATGTCGAGCGAAAACTGCATTTCAATATAGCGAACCGTTTAGAAGTTAGGGGGTGGCCCATAGCTGGTGGGGCACACTGTACATATCACTTTACGTATTTCACATGCTTCGTTGCTAGAAGAACGTATGTAAATGATCAACGTGTATGTTCGTCCGTCCGTCTTCTTTCCGTCCGTCCGTCCGTCCGTCCGTCTTCTTTCCGTCCGTCCGTCCGTCCGTCCGTCTTCTTTCCGTCCGTCCGTCCGTCCGTCCGTCTTCTTTCCGTCCGTCCGTCCGTCCGTCTTCTTTCCGTCCGTTCGTCCGTCCGTCTTCTTTCCGTCCGTCCGTCCGTCCGTCCGTCTTCTTTCCGTCCGTCCGTCTTCTTTCCGTCCGTCCGTCTTCTTTCCGTCCGTCCGTCTTCTTTCCGTCCGTCCGTCTTCTTTCCGTCCGTCCGTCTTCTTTCCGTCCGTCCGTCTTCTTTCCGTCCGTCCGTCTTCTTTCCGTCCGTCCGTCTTCTTTCCGTCCGTCCGTCTTCTTTCCGTCCGTCCGTCTTCTTTCCGTCCGTCCGTTAGGCAATTAAAAAATCTCAGAAATGTTATCCCTATTTTTGTCTTAACCTTTTAGAATTCAGCAGAGTACGCCACAGCAAAAATGTCGCAGATATTATTTTAGCTGTACAATTTTCGAAATTTACAGAAAATACCAAGGAAAAAAACATTGATAATGGTGACACTTTTACTTTAAATCTGCTCCTCGAAACAGATTTTTAAATTCGGCCATGTACACTTTTTTTAAATGATGAAGGGTATTTTTTGCTTCATTGTTGCTTGAAGAAAAGAATTTATAAAAACATTTTTTTCTAAAATAGTTCCGATTTTTTCTTTAACTTTTCTCCTCGGGTAGACAAAAGTACGCTTAAAAATTGTCCAGGTATTTTTTGTTGTTAAACACTGAATTTTCGAAAACGCGTAAGTCACAAATAATGCGAGAAAGTATGTGCTGTTGAGCACCCCTAATTGTTGAATCCCTTCCTGTCATAGCTCTTTGCCACCCCTTCCAGCTATCTGTCTCAGCCGCCAACTCAAGAGACAAGGCCAGCTGCAGCAAATTCAGCGATTATTGCTTGCTGCTGGTATAATAACATGTGTTCCGTAGAGCGTATCGTGGGCGGCAGTATTGTACAACATTAAATAACGTGTCGAAGTTATTTTTAACACAATATTACTTTTAAAACATTAAGAAATGGTATAGAAATGTTCTCATTTTGTTTTGTACTGCAGGAGAAATTAAAAAAAAATAAAAGATGACATTTATCCAGAACTAAATGTATTATGAAAACCATCTCTACAATAAATTAATTTCCTTGTTAATTTCGGGTAAAGGCCCATTGCGTTATCGAAACCATTTACAAGTTATAACGATGTTCCAAATTTGTCTGGGCATCTGTATTTTAAACGTGTACATGCATATGAAGAATATAATAAAAACTTAATGGTCTTGGCCCCACACGGCACGTTGTATCGCATATTCACCATTGAAAATTATCTCACTGTCACCATGGGCCATGATAACTGTTCGTTTAACTATCAATTGATTACATATAATTCCGTATTTCTTTCAGAATGTAAAAGAGTACAGTGTCTCTACCTGCGATTAAGATCCCAATACCGAAACCAACTGTTTATTTTAGTACCTGCAGAGAATGTCTAGTCATATTACATTTTTATTGATTTCTTTTTTTCCTGTTTAAAAGAAATATAAAGTAGTTGTGTTGGTGGGGTATTTTAATATCCTGTAAATTATACGACCGGTACATATTGTATTAGTACTGGCTGTCTTTCCGCTTGATATTATTCTGAATTTGACATATACATTCTGATTTGTCTTTAAACATTTTGAAAGGCACATATATGACAAATTTTCTCCTATCGAATACAAGCACATTTCTAAAAGAATGTTTAGAATAAAGTGGTTGAGCAGATATCAGTTGTATTGTGCATTACTAAATCCTATTAGTCTGGAATTTTATTACACAGCAAAAAATCAAATTAACGTTAACTTCAAAAGCTTTCCTAAAAAGTTGAACTGATTCCGGTTGAGCCAGGATGATAGGGCAGTTCTTTACGGACAAAATTTCAGAATTTTTAATTTTTAGCTCAACATGCTACAGAGCATTTCCTATAACCATGTGTCCGCTATTAAAACATGGTAGAGAATCTTCTAAACAACGTGAATTATGAGAAATAATACAAATGAACGTGACAAAAAATTGGTTGAATTAGTAATTCATGCAACTCCAACTAACAACAGTTCTTAGTAACTAATTTCTTTGTAACGAAGTTATTAGTTGCCCTGAATGACAAAGTAATTTAATTACTGATTTTAGTTACGGGTGTTCAACTGATAAGTAATGGTTTTAGTTCGTCACAAATTTCAAGAACTAATAACTAATAGTTATTATTTGTAAATACTTTTTGTTCAACTCGGACCTGTCCTCCAACGTTGCTCGCGCTGCACCAGTGTAGAATAATTGGCTAGGTTTCAGACATTTCTGAACCATGGGTTGCAATTCCATCTGCTGGGCTGAACAATAGCAAATTTAGAGTGAAACAGCGTCGTGTCCAATTGAAGAAAATTTGTAGAACAGATTTTCGAATCCAAAACCACAAATTCCAAACCAATTGTTTAAATATGAAAAGAATAATCGAGATAACGAAACTGGAAAGAAGAATACAATTACTGTCTTTGTATACATGCACTTCAGTTGAAAATATAAATCGTCTCCATATTTTACATTATATCTTCATTTCTTATAACTATTTCCTTAAATATTCGTTATATGGAAATAATTGTTTAATATTTACCTCTGTTTAGAGAGATGAAACGAATGATTATTGTACCACTCGTGCTTATCCAACTGAAAAGACAGTGTTCAATGGCCTTCTCCTCTTTAACCTTCTCCGATCTGCACTCTCTGGTAGTCTCCGAAAACCTGCTTATCGACGTTCAAAGAAATCGCAAAGATGTGCTGGGAATGCAAAACGTCTACCCTTTGCTTTACATGCCTTCTCTTTCCGTTTCTGCTCAGGAACTCCTTGGCACTGTACGGGCGGGAGATTTGACTTTGTATGCGATGTATTTTCTACCTTCTGAAAATACGGTTGGTTACAATAGAAACTAAGGTTAATTTTGAGGAATAATGCAACAATGCGCACTATTCTTCATTTATTAGCAAAGGTCACCACTGATAAAAAAGATAGAATTGGAAAAATATTGCAAACAATTAATATTAAACAATTACTGTCGAACTTTCGTTGTCCCAGAAATAGATTCACGATTGGGTTAAGTTAGTTTATGTGGTTTAAAAAAATCAGCAAACAACACGATAAATTATTACTAAACATCGAATCTTGATTGTGTTGCATTCGTACTTATTATATCGCACAGCGACCCCGTTGCGCAAATGTAGCGTTTTTCAAATTTCGACGAAAGAGAATTTCCAGTTTCACTTGGCTGACTTAGGGTGTCCATGATATGGCGACGCGGCGTTGGATATGCCGCTCCCATTGATTCGGGAGTCGATCTTCAGCGTTAAACATCACAATCAATGAAGGATTATTTGCTCTCTCAGAAAAAGCTGTTTTTGCAAATATTAATTCTTAAACTCAATGAACTGGAAACGTAAACCCGAATGCAGGAGACTGTGGATATGAGCGCTTAGAAAAATGATTCGCTGACGAAATCGGTTGCCGTTAGTGCTGTAAATGCATACTAACTGAAAGTAAGTTTGTGTATGTGTATATACACATATACATGTGTGATTATATATGATTGTAATCACCTTAACAATAAATATTGCAAAATTAGGCTGTATAATCTGTCTTAGGGTTGTTTTTTGGAAGCGGAGGCGGAGGAAGTGAGGTTGCACACATGTCAGGGTTAAGATCGATTAGTGATGTCCCAAAGATAGTTAAGATTGGTGAAGTTGGAGAAGCGCAAAATTTTGTACTCGAAAATCGGAATGTCTGTGTGGATGGATGGGTAGAAGTATGTACGATGCATAACTTCCTAAGATTAGAAGCTTTTGAGTTGAAACTTGGTAAATACGTCAGAAGTAAGATCTAGTTGTCATATTCCGGAAATATTTAAGATCCATGTTGAGATGTTATAATTGGGGGAGGAAGTTCTTTACACTACACCTCCTAGACATTTTCAAAGTTTTGTGAAAAAAGGCTGAAAATATTTTTCTTAAAAAATATGCTCGAAGAGAGGAAAGTGTATTTATAAATAAAATATAACTTTGTATTTAAGATTGAAATTTTGATTGCTTAATATTGATTGCTTATTGATACAGTTTTTGATCATGCCCTGCACCTATGATATTAAAGGTAAACATTTCTTTCTCAGTGCAATTTATCTCTCTTAAAGATATTCAAAAGCTATCATATACATTTTTTGAAAAAAAGAGTTGTTTTTGATTAATTTTGAAAGAAAAGTGACGTTTATCCAAACAACTCATATATCAGGTTTTTAGGCACATGGTAAAAGGGTTTTCCTTAACAATGTATCTCCTAACAGCTGGCCACCGCGACAGCCGGGACAAGCTCCAAGTTCCCAACCGGTCTCCCGGCATGTGTTAGTGTAGTGCACGTTGGTGTATGTGTGTGTAAGTAAGAGGAGGATAGGACAAGGAAGAGGAAGGAAAGATCGCGCGCGGTCCGTGGCCCGATTGTTAGGGGACTGCTCATGCATTCGCCTGGTGTTGATTCGAGAAACCACGGAAAAAATACCGACCAGAGCAGCCGGCCGCCAGAATTCTCCTCCAGGCAGTGACTGCACTCGACGTAGCTATCTAGCTAGTGTCGAAAATCCTCTCACCGTCAGGACTCGAACCTGGAACCTCCCGGCCTGAGATACTCCAGTGACGTCAGTTGATGCCTTGAGCTAACGGTCCGATAGTATGTTTAGTGTTAATTATAATGTATAAATTATACATTTCATTTCACTAGAAATAGAAAAGTTTCTGTTTGATGCGTATTCCCGCTCTTTTAATTGTCACTCTTTCACTCAAAATTACCCTACTTTTTTTATTTCCCGTAAGAAGTACATGACATTGATGATCTGACGAATAAACTTCATTAAAACCAAACTGTTTTCGATATTGTATTAGTAGGAATTCGACATTAAAATGTTTAACACTTTTTGCATTAAAATGTTGAACTGGTATAGCAATGTTTTTTTAAAATCGCAGAAGTTTTTTTAATCAAAACCGGAACTGCGTCATTTTTTAAACTTTCTTTTCTCGTTTTGAAAGATTTTTACTTTTTCAAATACGTACGTATGTACGGAGTAATATAGGTAGTATAGAGAAAGTTATGTAAGTCTGCGGAAAATCGATTTTGAGATTTCAACGGAAATACACGTTTACCCCTGATACCGAAAAAGTGCTTTTTCAAAACGTCTTTCTGTCTGTCAGATGTATGTTAACATCATGAGCGCCTGAAATATTCGTACGATTTTTTCCAAACTGAATAAACCCCTGTCGATCTGCTCTGACTCAACGCTCTGTGATTTTGACAAGCATTCATTAATTTTAGGGGGTACTTTAGACGAAACCCTTTGGAAATTTTCAAAACTTTCTCAAAAACGGCTCCATTTTTTTCTTTAAATTTCTTGTAAGAATAGTGTGAAATACAATTATAAGGGTGACATTGGTCCCATTTTTGCGGTTAACTCAAAATTTTCGAAAATTGCAAAAGTTTGAATGTGTTTCGATGTCTTCCTACTACTGCAAAATTGAAGATTTTTCCTTCAAATGAAATTTCATCTCCAATCTTAGTTCTTTGAATAAGGTCATGTACATTTTTTTGAAACTTCTAGTAGTTTTTGCGCAATATTGTATGCAATATGTGCAATTTTAAAAATAACGAAAACAAGATTTTCTCAAAAACGGCTCCGAATTTTTTCTTTAAATTTTTGGTATTGCTAAATGTACCCTATAAGATGACCTAAACGCCATATTGCTATATTCTTTTGTTTTTTCAAAAATTTAATTTGTTTTACTTGTTTCTTACATCGTTAATATTTACATTAGTGGCGATTCATACACATTATTATATTGACGAGTACATATGCTTTAAGTAAGATATTTATATAAAATTTTCCAAAAACTCAAGTGTTTTCTGTGAAATGAACTAAAATTTTTCCATTTTGAGGAACGTTCAAATGCGATTTTCTCAAAAATGGCTCCAAATTGTTTCTTCACGCTCTTCCAACGGATAGTAATTGTTGCACTGTTAAATATGACGTAAAGTTCATTTTGGGGTTTTCTTTCTGTTTTTTTCAAAATTTAAAAAAAAAAAATTTCTTTGAAATATCTCTCACGCCGTTAATTTGCACATTTCAATCAATTTGTACACATTATTGAATTTGTGAGCAAAAGCGCTTCATATGACTTGAAACAATGTTTTACAAAAACTCAATAGATTGCTGTGAAAAAGAGCTTCAAATTTCGCATTTATATTAACGCTTAAATGCCACTTTCTTAAAAACGGCTCAAAATTTTGGAATGAAAATTGCTATTTAGGACGATGTTTTACTCTTCTTTAATATTTCTAAAGTAATATTTCAGTTCTACTATTGAAACCGAAAAGTTGATAAAATTTCAAAATAAAGTACTTTGGGGGACGATAGATGGGAGCTGGCAAGAGAATTGGGCAAGACCGTAAAGCCAATCCACACCAAGAAAATTTGAAAACTTTACTACGAGAAAAGTCTGTGCTATAGTCTAGCACCACTAGTTACTCTCTCACGTACTGCTTACGAAGTACAGAGAAAATGTTGAAATGCTGCGGCAATCACGGCGAGTTTTCGGCAAGAAACTCATATTGCGGGGCCCGGGTAACTAAACAATACATACATCTTCCTATTTGCAATAAAATACATCCTCTAACACATTGTGTAGTCAGAATCCATGTTTGCTGGGTTCATGATAACGAAATGTCTATTGACAGCTAGACGTCTGCCTGTCTGTATGTTCGTCTGTTTGTTGTTATAGCAAAAGTTCAAACTTTCTCGACTTCTTACAACGATACTGAAGATATAATTTTTACTTTCTCGCCTTACGAAGTTCTTCGTAAGAAGAGAAAGATATGTAGTCTTGTGTGTGATGTAGAATTTTTCGAAAATAAGAGTGGTCTTATGTAAGTTTGTTTTAAACAGACAAATTTTGAATAATTATAAACATTTTTTTACAAAAACGGCTCCAAAGTTTTTCTTTAAATTTGTTCCTTGTATGTATCAAAGAAAGTAGAGCTAGTCTCATTCTCGGCGCATTCTCTGATTTCCCAAAAATGCAAACCAAAACAGATATCAATATTGAAAATGTAAAATATTACATATGAAATATTATATATGAAATCTGTTCTAAAAAATTAGTTCTTTACAACAGGTCATGTACAATTTGTAAAAAATATTATTGTTGAGCGTAACTTGGCAAGTTTTCGAAATTGCAGATTTGAATTACCTGAAATTGCAGAAATTATAAAATTGCAATAGAATGGGAAAGCCGAGATGCGACTCGGCAGTTTGAAATTCTCAGAATAACTTTTTATTATTAGGTGATATTTCTGAGTGAATGTAACGGAGTTTTGGATTGTCGAGTTTGTGTTGATGTATTAGCTTTATATGAATGAAATTTTTCGCGCCTATTATGACATTGGTATTAAATTTTACAAATCTTGGTTGATACGTGGCAATATGGATGGAAATTGTGGTATTTTAATTTTAGGTAACCGTTACTGTTGCGAACGAGTATGTTTTGTGAAATCACCTTTAGTTTAAGAGTTCTTAACTCTATCCGAGGACGAAATTTAATCGAAAAATTGGGAGGAATTTGTGAGAAAACTTGGAAAATGTTGAGGCTTCATGAAAAGTATCCATAAAATATCCGATTCGAAATCGCGGGGTCTACAGTTCGTTCATATCGATCGAGGTAATATTAAGTTTGGACGAAATTGTGTAAACAATTTAGGAATAAGCGTTTACAACAGATACCTCTCGAAAAATTACCTGTTTCCGGCGTATGATTAGAATTCTTTCTTTAATGAAGAAAGGCCAGAAAGTAAAACTAGGTAACATTCTCGAGATCATAACAGACCGGTCGCATTTATTTCAAGAATTCAGTCCAGAAACATCAAGTATATTGAGTTACCTTTTCAAACAGAACGACCTCTTCTTCACCGACGCACTTGTTCTGCTGATGTTGCAACTGAGTAATGTTTGATTTACACTTCATAAAAAATGATGATCTTCAGTTTTGTATTTGATTCTTCTCGCGATACATTATTTACTTTGAATCTCAGTTTTCACATTGGAATTTTGTACACGGAGGGTTCGACTGTAGTGGTTGTAATAGTTTCAGACCGTCTCTGATCAACAGCAATTGAGTTAAATTGTCCGGAATCTTAAAGAGAATTCGCTGGAAGTGATGTCCAAAGACAAAGGGGCTTTACGAGTACGATTCGAGTGAAATGGCGTTTCGTGAAGGGAGCAACAACATGAAACGATTTGTAGCGTGACTCCGCTTGGCAATCAGCATTAGACACGATGAGAGTGAAAAAGGGTTTCATGACGAGAGCAAACAACTCGAAACGATTTGTAGCGTGATTCCGCTTGGCAATCGGTATCCAAGGAGGGGCGAAAAAAAGTGTAATATTCTACGTGTGTTGAGGGCGGGAGAGAGTTCGAGACGGGTTGAGTGAGATAGACGGGACCTTACTGATTAATTGATGATTGCGGGCGCGTCGATTGCGTAGGTCGTTAGGCCCGGAGTGTAGTACATGTTTTTATTGAGAGGTGGAGGTGATCTCCCACTAAATGGTGAGATCCGGTACCGACCTATCTGTCGTGTGGCAGAGTTTTTCCCAATCAGATATCTCCCAACCGTGGGCCACAGCCCCAGCCTGGACAAGCACTAAGCTCCATACCCATCTTTAGGCATGTGTGGTAGTGTAGTGCATGTAATTGTATGTACGTAAGAGATGAGTATAGGACAAGGAAGGGGAAAGAAAGATCGCGCATAGTCGGTGAGCCGTTTGCTAGAGCACTGCTTTGACATTCGCCTGGTATTGATCACGTAAAACTGCCAATCCGATCAAAGCAGCCCGCCGCTAGACGTCTTCTCCAGACAACGACTGAACTCGACCTGACCATCCAGCTGGAGCAGAAAATTCTTCCACTGTCAGGGTCAGTAAGACCTCCCTATCACAACCGGGAGAGGTGGCTGAGTGCATCAACTGATGACATTGCAGTGCCTCTGACCTTGAGGTCCTAGGTTCCAGTCCCGTCAGTGCTAAGATTTTCGACACTAGCTTGTCGAATTCAGTCGCTGTCTGGAGAATCCTAGCGGCCGGCTGCTCTGATCGGTAGTTTTCCGTTGTTTCTTCGATCAACACCAGGCGAATGCCGGAGCAGTGCCCTAACGAACGGGCCACGGACCGTGCGCGATCTTTTCTTCCTCTTCCTTGCTCTATTCTCCTGTTACTTGCACACACACTAAAATGCACTACATATACCGAGAGACCGGTCGGGAGCTTACAGCTTGTCCCGGCTGGGGCGGTGCTCCGCTGGTGGGAGATACCGGGTTGGGGATACCTCGGTAGGTCGGCACCGGATATCGCCATCCAGCGGGGGAAGATTACCGTCATCTCCCGATAAATAGCATGTACTTCACTTACGGGACTAATGACTATTAGTTGACGTGCCCGGAATCACAACCAACGAACCAACCATCTCGATCAGAGGCACTGCAGTGACATCAGTTAATGCCCTGATCAGCCTCACCCAGTTGAGACCTTATAGTGATTTATTTTCCTGAAAGAATTTTTCATCAAGTCTGCGCTAACCAATACGTTGCCTATGAAGAGTTTTATAGTAATTTTCTTCATTGTACTGAATTTCATTATACTATTTCTGTAACTATAACATTATAAGATTTTCTCTGGTGAATTTTTAAGTTGACACTTCTTCTTCGTCTTATTTATTCTCAAGTGCAAAATCTTGACCTTGAACCTATTTTTCGATTTCCAATAGGAGCGTAAGTGAGTATTATTTTACAGTTCTTGTACAATGTATTTACCTGTATAACAGCAAATTATGACTCTTAATGTGAAATTGATTTGTTTATTTCTGTATCAGTTACAGAACAATATCTGTAAGATTTCCTACTAAATGAATAAGAAATTGTAACGATGAAACTTTGGTTTTGCGAAAACTATTGAGTTTAAGACATATGCCGTTTATATGTGTTTGTTTTTCAACAGAGATTAACAAATTTATAACTTTTACGAATGTAAAGGTACGACATCCGCTATATTTGCGATTAATTCATTACAAATTATTGAAATAAATACCGCAGTAATTGAAAATAGCAAGTGCACGTCTATGCTAAAGTTGTATTAAACATTCGATGCACTCTTGTAGCCTTTAAGAAAATGAGGCCTTGCCGTATCTATATCGCCCAGGCAAGTGCAGGAGCCGGGATCTCGAGTGCGAGCCTTTGCCTTTGCGATGACGTGGAGGAGGGCCCGCGCAGGGTTGAATACAAATGTCCGACAATGAGATGAGCCGATCATGGAAACCGATAAAGGAGATGGAGTCGCAACTGCGTCGATTGTCGTGAATGTGGAAACGTACTTCGCGCAGAACTTTCCATTGATTGGAACAGAAATGGGTTCAAATATATCGTCTTTTAATACAACTCGCTTACAAACGACCTCATTCGAAACTCAATCTTATTTTAGATTAAATTTAACTTCTATGAGATTAAATTATGTAGCTTAATATGAATTTAAATATAGTGAAGATATTGCGACAAATCATTTGCCAGAGAAAATATGTGGGAAATGCTTTCTCAGCGGATCGGCCGAAATTAGCTCAGAGCCAGAATTGCTGCCGTCTCTGTAATCCTGGACGAGAGATTCTAGAGTTCGATTCCCATCTGTGACCGATTTTCTACCCTAGTTAGATATCTAGGTCGAATTTAACCGCCGTGTGAATGATAATTGTAGCGGTCGGCTGCTCTGATCGGTAGTTTTCTGTGGTTTCTCCGATCAATACCGGGCGAATGTCAGAGCAGTACCATAACAAACGGGACAAGGAGAGGGTGCGATCTTTCCTTTCTTGTCTCCCCTTATCTCTCCTTAAATACCCACTTATATGCACTACCCTTCCACACATACCGGGTGACCAGAAGGGAGCTTAGAGCTTTTCCCGGCTGAAGCGGTGCCCCGATGGGGTGATAGCTGGAGATGTAAAATCTCCTGCAAGCCGACGTGATGGTCAGTGCCGGATCTCACCAGCCCGTGCCGGAGGACCATGCCACCTGCCGTTTTTATTGATTGATTGCTTTTTTCGTGTTTCCGGGCGCGTCAACTACTTCGGTCATTAGTCCCGTTAGTGTAGTGCGTGTTTTTTGCCCGGGAGATGGCGGTGATCTTCCCCCGCCGGATGGCGAGATCCGGCGCCGACCTACCGTCGGCTAGTGGGGTTTCCCCCTAACCTGGACTCTCCCACCAGCAGGGCACCGCCCCAGCCGCGACAAGCTCTAAGCTCCCGACTGGTTTCCCGGAATATGTGGTAGTGAAGTGCATGTTAGTGTAAGTGTGTGTGTGTGTAAGGGGAGAGGATAAAACAAGGAAGAGGAAGGACAGATCGCGCGCGGTCCGTGGTCCGTTTGGTAGGGTACTGCTCCAGCATCCGCCTGGTGTTGATCAGAGAAACCACGGAAAACTACCGATCGGAGCAGCCGGCCGCTAGAATTCTCCCCCTGATAGCAGCTGAATTAGACGTAGCTGAAAAGCTAGTGTCGAAAATCCTGCCGCCGTCAGGACTCGAACCTAGAACCTCCCGGTTAGAGGCGCTGCAGTGACATCAGTTGATGCACTGAGCTACCGCTACCGGTGCCACTTGCCGTAATAAAGCATTCAATACACTAACGTTATTAACGACCTTGGCAGGTAACGTGTCTGAAAGCGTCAATCAATGAATCTTCTGGATAAAATTTGCCTTGTTTTTCCCCCTCGTCTCTCAGACAGTGCAATCTCACAAACACGTAGGAGTAGATTCCTTAGAGCTTGCAGAAGAAGTGTCTTGACAAGATTCGTGAGAATTGATGATCAAAAGAAGATAGGATTTATTTTCTGTTTTAAAATCTCCGTTTCGTTGCTCACAGTTTATCCAGACACCGCAATCCAGTTCATCTACCTAGTTCATTCAGACACTACCATCAAACCCTAAAATGATATTCAATTGCAATACATGCCTACAGAAATGATATTTGTATGGACCGATGTTTAAAATTACGGCGAAGGCCTAGGGCGTTGGCCAACACAACCTGTCAGCGATGGAAGTGGAAACTTCCTCATTACACTACAATTTCTGTTACCTCTGAATTTCACTGCATATCTACTGTGATGTCTGCTATTAATACACAACTATCATATATTTTTGTTCTACAGAAAATTTCATTGACTGAATTATATTTACCTTCTGAGCTCGTATACTGTTATGGTCATTAGTCCTGTATGTGTAGTACATGTTATATTCCAGGAGGCAGCGATTATGCTCTGCCACTGGCAAGCGACGTTTTGCGCCGACCAACACGTGGAATGCCTCTCTTCAGGTATTTACAAGGGTCGTTCCAAAAGTATTGCCTTCCTTTTATTTTTATGACTTTTTTTATTTTTATGATTTTTATCTTCGGATTTTACCCTGCATTAATCAGAGAAACATTCGAAAATTATCGATCAGGACAACCGGACTCTTAGAATACACATCCAGACTGGCTGAATAAAACCTAGCTTTATAGCTAGTCGAATATCCGCCATCGCCCACGAATCGACCTCTAGGACATTCTGGCCTGAGTCACTGCAGGGGCAACAGTTGCCCGTCTCCCCCTGAATATATTTTTGGTTAATATTTCAAAGGTCATTAATTTTCTCTAAGAAATAACTATAAATGTGATGCAGGAGATCAATATGTATTATCATAAGTAATGTTACAGCCCCTCCAATGATATTTAGTGTGACTATTTCACGAATTAAGACATTACATGAATCGAATGAATCATTAAAATCACAGGAATTATGAAAAAGAGAAATATTACTCAAAATTGCTACCGGATTGTGTGAAATTTTCATTCAGTTCCGAGATATCACTGCTTTCTGGAGTAACTTATAATCAAGAAAAATATGAATAAGAGCTTAATGAAGAAAATTATTTCAAGTATGTTTCTATTTTATGGTAATAAAAATTCCAAAAAGCAATTATAGCATAGCTACTTACAAGAACATCTATTAAAAACACAATTATGAAAGTTGTAAAAAGTTGAGTTTTCCATTTCATGGTATTCCGTGAAATGGCATCGGGATATAATACTATGAAGAAATAATCAATTTTATATAAATATCCAAAATGTAAATCTAATGCCTAAGTAAGATAGCAGAATACAAAATGGTAATATTTGATATAATTTTCAAGATGATTGTACGACACGGAGGAAAGAAATATTAAAGAGCAGGAAACTTTGGAAAGATTTCTCTTCACTCCAGAATTTATAGAGGAACAGTGAATGAAAACTATATTTATTATTGGGCAAGGTGTTTCTTAAACACCTTGCCGCGATAGAACCAGGAAGGGATAGAAAACGAGATAAAAGAAAAACAAATGGATGCCACGAAGAGAGCTGTACTTTGCAACGCTCCGTGGATGTGAACACACTAAACCACACGTTTCTTGGACGGAAGCCAAAGCTGCAACCTGCAGCTTTTACAAAAGTTCCACGTGAAACTGACAGGACTACAAATAATTGCAACATGGATACTGTCGTGACCGGCCGCACATGATTGAATGTGCCGCCACGGGAGCACGTCAGGGGGGCGTTACCGCCCCTGGCGGCAGCGGCCAGCAACAAGCGCGGGCCAGCGGTGCGCGGCTGAGTGCGGCCGCCACGCCTGAGCGAGCGGGGCGAGATTCGACCCCGCCCCTTTTACACAGCCAGTCGGCGGGCCTACTGCCCGGGGGGGCTATAAAACCTCGACACGGAGCTGAGGCAGCAGTCAGTGAGTGAGCGAGCGAGCAGCGGTGAAAGTGCGTCGAGACAGTGTTTAAGTGGTGGTTACGGTGAAGTGCGATAGACTACGACGACAGCGCTACGACAACGGACTCTTCTTTCTGGTTACTTGGTGGACTCGGCATACATTGGTACATCTTCTGGACTTACGACAACACGGCTTCGTCTCTGTACCAATTCTCCCGGATATCCGGCACTATAGCTCTGTACCTGTTTCTGGCAATAAATTGTTTATTGAACCTTTGTGTTTGTAACTTGGACACTTCAAATTGGCGACGAGGAGAAAACAACGACATGGAGCCCGAACAAATAACAACTTTAATTACGCTGATGCAGCAACAGATGCAGCAACAGCAACAACAGATGCAGCAGCAGCGGCAGCTGGCGGAAGCACAGATGCAGCAACAGCAACAACAGATACAACAACAGCAGAAGCAGCTCGAATTGCAACAACAACAGGCTGATAGGCAGATGGCGGCATTGTTGGAGGCGGTCAGTGCCCGCTCCCCTCCACAGTTCCCTGGTTTCCGGCCGGACGCAGAGGAATGGGCCGAGTACATACACAGGTTGGAGCAGCACCTACTGTGTTACAAGGTAGGAGACGCAAAAATGAAAAAGGCGTTCTTTTTGAGCTGCGTAGGTAACAGGGTGACCAACCTAGTGAAAAAACTGTTCCCAGAGAGAGAAATATCGAGTGTCAAATGGGCAGAAATGCTAGAGAAGCTCAACAATTACTTCAACAAAGTGCCTCATGTGGTAGCAGCTAGGTTCAAATTTTTTCAATGCAGAAAAAGTGAGGGGCAAACACACAGTGAGTGGATTACAGAGCTAGCCGGGCTGGCGCGGCATTGTCAATTCAAGTGCCCGCCGTCAGATAAGGAAGTGTCATACGCTGAGACTTTAATAAGGGACATGGTAGTGCTACACACACCGGAAGAGAAAATTAGGTTTCAAGCCTTACAAAGTGATAACCCTTCGTTAGAGGAAATACACAACTTATGTAAGACGTACGAAATGACTTGTGAGACAGCTCGCCAGATCGCAGCAGAATCGCACTTGCACCACATCAAAAACAGTGGGTCGGTACGCAGTGGAAAGACGGCAAAAGAATACGAGACCGACAGTGACTCCAGTGAGTATAGTGACAGTGCCGGGAAAGGTTACCGCAACAAAGGCGGCAACCACTGTGAGTGGAGGCGTAACCCCCGACCCAGCGGCAAACCAGTGTTCAAGAGAGCCAGTGGCAGTGGAAGTGACAGTGACAGTGTGCAAAGAAAGAAGTCGTGTAAAAACTGTGAGAGGTTACATGCAAGAGAACAATGTAGGTTCAGAAACGCGCAGTGTTTTTGGTGCAAGAAAGTGGGCCACATTAGGGAAGTATGCGGAAAAAAGAGGCACGCGGAACGGTACAAGAAACAAGAGCAAGACATGGAAATCGATATGATCAGTCAAGTGCTCGATACCAGCAAGCAAGATAAACTAATGGTCAAAATTGAGTTGGGAAAAGTGCCGGTGAATTTCCTGCTAGATACAGGGGCCGCGGTAACACTCATCAATTTAGAAACCTACCGGCGGTTAGGGGCACCCAGGTGTCAGAGGGTGCAGAAAGGTTTGTACGCTTTCGGCAGGACCCCAATTAAGGTGTTGGGGAAAGTGTCGCTAAGGGCAGCTTACAAGAAGAAGAAGGCTGATATTGAAGTGATCGTGGTGGACCGCTACGACGTGACGAACAGTTTGGGCCTCGACTCCTTTGATAAGCTCGGGTTTGGAGTAATTGACTCAGTGAACCAGGTCGCGGAGAACGAAGAAACACAGGTCGTCGGGAAGTTAGAACAAGAGTTTCCAGAAGTGTTCTCTCCTGGGCTCGGGGAATGTAAACACTTCCGAGCAAGCATCCAGTTGAAGGAGGGGCACAAGCCACGCTTCTTCAAAGCAAGACCAGTCCCGTGGGCCCTCAGGGAAAAAGTGGCTGAAGAGCTGAGACGGCTGCAGGCGGACGGGGTTATCACTCCAGTGTCAACAAGCCAGTGGGCCACACCCTTGGTCGTGGTAAAGAAAGCAAATGGGTCGATTAGATTGTGCGGTGATTTCAAGAGTACTGTGAACCAACAGGTGGAAGTAGAGCAATATCCAATCCCGAAGCCGGAAGATCTGTTCTATAAATTGTCTGGTGGACGACAATTCTCAAAGATTGACCTACGGGACGCATACCTACAGCTGCCACTCGACCAGGAAGCCAAGGAAGTTTTGGTGATTAACACCCCGTTAGGACTCTTCAGATATAACAGGCTGCCATTCGGCGTGAATTCCGCAGCCGCACTGTTCCAGCGCTGTCTAGAACAGTTGACAGCAGAGCTGAGGGGCTGTTGTAACTACCTGGACGATATCATAGTCACGGGGAGCACGGAAAAGGAACACGAGGAAAACTTGAAGAGTTTATTTAAGGTGCTCCAAGACAATGGTTTGAGGGTGAACAAGGCCAAGTGTGAATTCTTTAAGGACCAGGTAGTGTTCTTGGGGCACATGCTGGATAGCACCGGCATTTCACCCACTAGCCAGCACGTAGAAGCCATCCTACGGCTGCCACCGCCGGCAGACGTGAAGCAGCTGCAAGCATTATTGGGAAAAGTGAACTATTATAACAAGTTCATTAGGAATTTTTCTACTATCGCAGCTCCACTAAACAAGCTGAGGAAGAAAGTAGTGAAATTTGTATGGTACCAAGACTGCGAAAGAGCTCTGAACCAGTTGAAAGAAGCACTGGTGAAAACAGTTAAGTTAAATCATTTTGTGCCGGGTAGGCTCACCACGGTAGCAGCGGACGCCTCTGAGTATGGTCTAGGGGCGGTATTATCGCAGAAGGACAGCAATGGTGTGGAGAGGCCTATTGCGTTTGCGTCAAAATCCCTCAACAAACATCAAAGAAATTATTCGCAAATTGAAAAGGAGGCGTTGGGAATAATCTTCGCGGTGAGAAAGTTCAACGATTATTTATATGGCAGTAAGTTCCATATGATTACTGATCACAAGCCGCTAGTGCAACTATTTCACCCTGGAAAACGGA